>PVKM010015612.1:0-27958 GCA_004027735.1 Carollia perspicillata
TTTCTGAAATTATATACATGTTGGGAATTTTTTTAAAGATTTTACTTATTTATTTTTAGAGAAGGGAAGGGAGGGGAGAGACAGAGAAACTTCAGTGTGTGGCTGCCTCTTGCACGCCCCCAACTGGGGACCTGGCCCACAACCCAGGCTTGTGCCCTGACTGGGAATTGAACCAGTGACTCTGGTTTTCAGGCGGGCACTCAATCCACTGAACCACACCAGCAAGGCCCATGTTGGGAAAGTTAAGGAACATTTCATTTAAGGAGCACTAATGATCTATATTCACAGCAAAATATATGTGTTCAATATTTTTATCACAAAGATAAGAAACTAACAACACATGTGCTCTTTGAATTTACTCTTAGTCTCAATAAACAGGCTTTCCTCCCACACCATAGGTAATATCAAACTTAAAGAGTAGTTATTACTCTTTAAGCTGCTACTATGAGTTCATGAAATCTACAAATTTTAGTGGTACTCCCAGTAAACTTGTTGTTTTACTGTACTCAATTCAAATTAGAGCCATCTCTAAATTTTCTTTCAAACTGTATAAATTTACTGGATAATCTTAATATAAGTATGCATGGAATGTTAACTTTAAGTAAATACATAAAATATACTATTTTTTAAAACCTGTCATTTTGCCCATTCATAACAATTTTATGAACTATTTTTAAAAATTAAGATTTCTAATGTTAGACTGTTAGGAAAGTTCCTATCTTGTTAGCCTTACTCTTCTAAAGACATATTAAACCCCATACCCTTAATTTATCACAAATGATATAAAATTCAGAAATGTCACTATTGAAAGGAATTACAAGCTGTGCTCTTAAAAAATGACTAGAGCAATCCTTTACTTTTTACTAACAGCAATGTTAACAATTGTGTGTTCTTACACATATTTATTTTAGAAAAACAGGAGGCACCCTAATTCAAACATGAGTCCACAGGCATATAATAAAAGTTATAGTTTCAAACAGGGGGTCTATTGAACTTAGAAAACAAATTCTAATAAAAATATAGAATAAATTAACCTTTGCAGAACACAAATCCAATGATTTTACTAGTTCATTTTTCAAATTCCTCATTAAAGTCTCCCAGTGATAAAAGACTCTATGCAATGGTTTTTAACTATGATGAAAATCAGAAAGTATAAATTATCCTTCAGTCCTAAGAATTTGCTATGTGTATGTTCACGACCAAATGAAAACTCTCAACTTTGAGCTTACAGATCAAAAGTACCTGCTAGACAACAAGAGTAAACACAGCATTATAATCTCCATATAATACTAAGATACTACTTTTCACTATTAAAAGTAACCATAGGCATGTTGGTAAAATCTGAACTATGCACATAACGGGAAAGCCTACAACTGGAAAGCCTAGCCTGCTGCTATTTGCAAAGCGCAGGGTGCGGATAACCGGGAGTATCATTTACCAGTGGCGTCGCACAAGGCATCCACTTTCCTAACCGCAACAGGAGGCAAAGGGGCTGTGAGGTGTCACCTGCCCACTCTGTCAAAGTGGGCGCGAGAAGGGGCAGACTGCTGCCCGCAAGAAGCGAAGGTGGAGGGGCACTGCAGCCCTGGCTGGTAGGCCCGCTCTCTTCTCCCTGCACAACGCAAACACCCCACGAAACCATTGCTCGGCAGGGAGGATCAAAAATAAAGACTCCTTTTAAGTTCCCCGAACGCGAACTCAGCAGCGCCTCTCTTTTTCCCACGCTCCCGCGGAGCCGCCGCTCTACGCGCCGGGACCCCCTGGAGCCCACCCCCGCTGCCTCCCACTGGCGCGTCTGGCTCCCTGCCCCCACCGCGGTTCCCCACACTTCCCGCCCCGCCGCCGGTGCGCTCCCCGCGCGTGTCTCCTCCACGGGCGTGTCCCCTCCACTCCCCGCCCCGCCGCGCCCCGCCTTGTACACTCCCCGCAGGCCCGCCTCACCTTGGTGCGGATCTGCCCCGAGGTAGACACTTTGCGGATCAGCTTCTGGGGTCCCTCTTGCTCCGCTTCGCTGTCGGACGAATCCTCTCCGGGCCCTGCGGGGGCAGCGGCGGGGGTTACTACCGCGCCAGCCGCGGCTGCCGCTCCTCCCGCGGCCCCTGGAGGGTGGTGCTGGCTGCCGGCCCCGGCCATCCTCTCCGACTCCTGCGGGGACACAGCACCGCCCGGCGGGGGCGGCGGCGACGGTCAGTGGGTGGGCTCTGCCGTGGCCTGGCCCGCAGCCCCGCGCAGCTGCCGCCGCCATCTTCCGCTCCCCCAGAGGGCGCAGCGGGGCGAGGGTCTGCGCGGCGCCGGTGCCCTCCCGGCCCTCCACCGGGCCCTGGCCAGACCTGGGACCCCTGCGCGCCCAGCCTCGGGATGGTAGGGGTCCGGACCCGTAACACGACTAGCGCGGGTAGACGATAGGGGTGACTGAGGGAAAAGGACTTCCCGCTTCCCCCAGGGTCTGGGGTCCCCGGGATGGACGCGAGCGTGGGGGGAAAGAGGGGGACCTGGGGGTGGGGAGAAACCCGCGCAGCCACCCCCAGAAAGCCCCCCAGAAAGCCCGACAGTGCCGATGCTCCCTCCTTGGTTCACGGGCAGCAGAAGCAGAATGGCCCCTGGGGTAGAAAAGAAACCTAGAGTTTCTTCCCCATCTTTTTGGGTGCACCCCGCCACCTCCTGGACCCAGATTCTCCCGGGACACTTGGGCCTCTACGCACAGTTCCCACTAAATGAAAGTCCCCCTGCGCCCCAAAATGCATTTACGACCCCCCAGCCTTTCTCCAATAAACCACACCTCTCCCGCCTCTGCCTGGGGTTCGGGTCCTTCCTTTCAGCAATACCGACAGTGGTATTCAGTTTCTGGACCACCCCCACTCCCATCCGGTACACACGGAAGAGAAGAGCATTTTTCCGGGAGGTTCCACTCCATTCTGATAACTTTTCGTTCAGAAAGAGCGATGCCTTTGGCTAACAGGAAACTGGGAAGGACGGGAGAGAGAGCAGAAACAACAGAGTACTTGCAATTTAAGACGACAGAACGCACAATAAAAGTCTAAGCTGAAGCGCTACCCTCGACTGCCTAGAAGAAAATGCACTGGAGCCCTCTGAATACCAGTACCCGAGCACGAAAACATTGCAAATCCTGGGAGGGCCACTCCCTAACCCGAACTAGAGCAGAAGGAAATGGGACCAACAGGCTACAGCCACGGCTCGCAACTCGTCCCAAGTTGCCAACACTTGCGAATAGCAGCCTCGAGAGCTGGTAGTGCGTGCACTGAGTCAAAGAACTCGTGCAGGTGTGGGAGGCTGGGAGGACTTAGGGGAGAAAATGCAAAAATTAGATTCTTCTTGACATCCACAGGTAACTACAAGTTGGTGTTAGCTAAATTTTAAAGTCCACGTCCCGCAAAAAAGTCCCTGCCAGACGGTGGAGTCCCTTCACACTTCCGTAAAGCAGTCAATCTCTTTAATGTGTTCATGGGCCTTCAATACCCATTTGTATTTTTTCAGTTGTCATGGCCTACTTTTTCAGTTGCTATAACCTTTAATGGTAGTCCAAACTAAGATTCTATTGGGGTTTTTTAGTTGCAATATTACTCTCAATAATTTTATTGCTTTGTCAAACAAACTAACAGTTCTAAGAGATTTTAAGAAACAGTTTCAATCCCAATACTGTAAATACACACTGTAGATGAAATTCATTGATACTTAAAAAAGTGCTGGTTTGTCTGAATCTTCAAAGACAGGAAATTGCCAACCCGTAGTACTAATTGATAGAGGATACTCCTGCAGCTTCAGTTGTCTTCTTTAGTCAGGGAGGGAGCTGGGCAAAATAAACTTTAAGCATTTATAGCTCTATAAATATGTAATTCTATCTACAAAGAACATTACTATGAGCAGAAATAAGAGAAAAAATAACGCATCCAAATAATGGCCTTTATCCCAGCCTAGCTCTTTGCTCACTGATAAGTCCAGTGGTTCCTCAATGTAGACAAGAACACCTAGTAAAGGACTCTTTGAAAGAAAAAAAACCTAGTTCAATCCTCTTTTAATGAATATAAAGAAACTGAGGCCCCACATCAAGAACTGGAACCAAAGTCAAAACTCTCATGATTCCTGCCCTGACTAGTGGCTTGGTACTCTCCCAAAATGGGAAAGGTCTCAGTTTGATTCTGATCAGGGCATATGCCTGGGTTGCAGGCCAGGTCTCCAGTTACCAGTGCAGGAGAGGCAACCAGACTACTGATTGATGTTTCTCTCCCTGTCTTTCTCCCACCCTTCACCTCTCTCTAAAAATAAATAAATAAGATCTTTAAAAATTTTTAAAAATCATATGATTACTATTCTAATGTTCTAGTCACTTAACTATGCTATATAACAAAAGTTAGTCTGTCAATTATGTTTCTATTCATACTTTAGGCTTTCAAGTTTTATATAGTAACATTCTTCCAGAATCCAGGCAGAAAAAGGGTGATTAAACTGAAAGGCATTGTTTAATACCCTTGCCTATTCATTCTGTGATCTTAACAAGAGAACTGAATAGATCTCTCACTCTGATTCAAACACAGTTACTACTTAAAGATATTTTAAAAGTTTCAAGTACAAAAGCTGGACAATTAATACCTCAAAGTAAAGGTATTCATTATTTCATAAACATGTAACCCCACAGTTATCCCTCCTCTTCAAAGACTCCTGGAAACAAGTTCTAAAACTTGGCTGTGACTTTGAAAGCACAGCCAGTCTTAGCCTACTCATGCTAAATAAATGATCCCTGCACTACAATTTCCCTAGCACATAGAACGCTCAGAGTGGAAATACTGTGTAGGAAGGAATGTCACTTCATTTCCCACAAAAGACAGCTTATGAAAACACCCTCTTTTCTTCAGTCATCTCTACTGAAGAGCAATTTTTTGAGTAATCCCTAATTTAAGGTACCTGACCCACTAGCTTATTCTCAGGTATTGTCTGTAAATTAGAAGTCTCCAGTATGAACAACCAATCTGTATATTGTCTATCTGCAATGCACTCCACTTCCCTTAAAATGTAATAGCAATGTCAAGAGCTCAGTATTTTCAACCATTTTAATACAGCTCAAAACAGCAACTGACATGAATTTCAAATATGCGGTATATCACATTACTTCTTTGATTTACATGACTTCCTTGACATCTTCCTTACTTGGGTGTTTTCAGATTTTCAAATAATTTCTTAGATGTGTCTTACATAATTCTTTTATTACTGTTACTTTGAAATCTTTGGAACATACCACAAAAACACTACTGAAAACTTGGATATAAGCCATGCAGACACTGCATTTAGGACAAAATGGAAATAGAAGCTACCAATAAATCAGGTTTCTACTCAACAGGGCTTCCTGCTCCATTAAAAAAAAAACTATTACACTGGATATATGTAAGTAACAGCCAGTTCTCATTCCCATACCAACTTTATGAATATTATCATGTTACTATCTATAAACATTTGAACTATTATTGATCATTATAACAACAGGTTTATTATCTATTTGTGACTTTTTAATCCTGTATGTTCCATGGCTTTATGTTAAATATTTTATTACAAACATGTACAAGTCTACATTTGTATCCTGAAGAACCCCAGTAGACACTTTGAAGACAGACATGTTCCTAGAGACATGTTCTGAGACTCACGCTCTTAACCAATGGGAATCATGCAAAGAACACTGTAGGTTGAACAATGAACAAGTACAGGCCTGGTTTCATCCAAACTTCAAAACTACTTCCGTAATACACTATCTGTTACATTATTTAGAATTTAACATTCAAAACTTTTCTGTATTAAAGTTGTCTAAGTTGTTACCTGAATGAAAAAGATTGAGATTAATCCTGACTTCAACTGCCTGTATATATATGGTCAGCTCTGCATCTAAGGTAAAATCCTTTCGTCAGCATCTAGACCTAATGCATAAATATACATATAACCTCTCATTTATATTTTGGCCCTTTTTCCTTTGAAACTCTTCCTGCCTAGTTTTCCATTAGTTCTGAATAGTTTCATCAGAGCCATCAAGATATAAAAACCACTTGGACAGCTCTGACCGATGTGGCTCAGTTAGTTGGCTGGGCATCTCCCCACAACACGTAAAGTCGCCAGTTGGATTCCTGGTCAGGGCTTGGTCCTGTAGGAGTGTTTAGGAGAGGAACCTGATCACTGTTTCTCTCCCTTCTCTTTCTCTCTCCCTTCCCCTCTCTCTAAAAATAAGTAAAAATAAAATATTTTTAAAAAAATCATCTGGACATTAAAAAAAATTTTTAGTAAGTAAAATATACCCTAACATCACTCCATTGTCTAAGAACTACTTTGCAAATGCTCCCACACTGTTTAAGTTTTGGCTATTATTTATGAGTAAGGGTTGTTTGGCTATCTTCCTACCCACTTATTCCCACAATCAGAATATTTTTAATTGATTAGAAATTGAGGTAATGCCTCTATTTGCACTAACTTGACTACATTCTGAAGCTATCTAGCATTAAAGAAAATACAGAGATACCTGAATGCTAACATCTATCTTCTTTTAGGCCCAATATCCTAGCTGGGGTAATGATATGCCTAGCAGTTTATTTATATGCCCTCACTTAACTAAATAACCTAATTTCACCTTCAAATAAAAGAATGCCACAAAGTCCAGCAGCTGTCTCTCAGCTCCAGACATGAATACATTTCAAGCAATAAGTGATATTCTCTTTACTACTATTCAACATCAATTCCCAAGGTTATGTTTACTTTTCTGTAAATAGTTCCATGTAGAATCAAAACATCCTATTTTCAATTCCACCAAAAAAAAGAACAAGAGTAAATCCTTAAATATATGCTGTCATATGCAACATGGGATAATGCAACAGGATATATGTAATGTGAACACTGCCTGTTTGATACTGGATAACCCAGTATCAAAATCTGTATGTTTAATTTTCATAAATATAAATGAATATACTTTAGTACAGTATTGCCTACATTTGAATTCTGTATACCTATATTGAATTATAAAAGCAGATTTTAAATAACTGTGAAATGGATCCAAGTCAAAGCAGATGTTTTCAACCCAAGGTCTCAGAGGATCCACAGATTGGGCTTCAGTAAATCTGTTTCCCCTGAAATTTTATTTAAAATTTTATATGTATGTGATTTAAAAACATTTTGGGGAAAGAGTCTATGCCTTTGATTAGATTCTTAAGGATCATTGATTGAGCCTTTCAATGTCCAAGGACAGTTCAAGACTGCCTGATTGTAAGGAATTTTGTGTACCTCAAAAACATACTTAAACTGGTATTTCATCTGTTAGCTCCAAACAATTGAAATAATTAACATTTAAATATTCTTTTTTCCCTAATTTATCCCTCCTTGTATATGCCACTTCTCAATAATTTGGATAACTTACTTTTTTAAGAACTTAAATCCACTTTATTAGTTCTTAGACTCTGTAGTCATACATACATGGCCACAGTTTCAAATAAAATCACTTGGTCAAAAGTATCATTTTATGCAACATACCTGAGATCTCTGAAGATGCTTTTTGGTCTATCTGAATGTAACCATTAACATATATGAAACAAGACATCATTTAGTTAAGAATATACACTCTGAGGATTTAAGGATTTGTGTCTATGCTGTTAGCTGCTATATCCCACAGTCCTGAAACATTATAGGTGCTGGATAAAATATCTGTTGAGTTAATAAAAGGCCTTCCGTGTTTAAATAAGATAAATCTAACTTCTAACAAGAGTTCTGCAGTCTGGATAAGTGTCACAGTTCGCTCATACATTTGTATTAGGGCTCAAGTTTTAAAAGCTCATAAATAAGCATCTTCATTTTTGTCATTTTGAGATGTAAAAAAAAAAACAAAAATAAGTTTCTCTGTATATTTGTAGGCACAAAGTAGTTCTGGCACTAGCACCCTAAAGTAAAATAGATAAAACTGGTATTTTCCATTTGGATTGGTGGTGGCTTAAAGTATCGAGGTCCAGAAGGACTTTATATAACAAAGTTTAAAAGCAAAAAAGTAACAAAACCAGGTCAGTCACTGAATTTAGTTCTCAATGATCTTTCGTTTACACTTAAAAACTAAATTCTATGTTTAATTTCAAGATAATTTGGTCCCCAGTGATAATCACGAGAGAACACGAGCAGATGGGCAACCTAACAACATGTTCAAATTTACAAAAGCAAAGACAGCTGCAGATGCAAAAGGATCGCAGTCCAAGGACACTCACGAAAGGTCGGGAAGCAGGAGACCGAGAAACGTACTCTGGGCAAAGGAGCTGGGAGTGCGCATATTATAAAAGGAAAAGGAGAACCAAGCCTAGCACTTAGAAGTTCTCAGCAGGCCAGGGGCCAGCCCGAGAAAACACGGGGAGTCCCTGGGAAAAAGAGTATCTGAGCACATTAAAAAAGAGCATGGGTGAGCCCAAAAATTTCGAACAAGACTTTTCGGACTGGCTCAAGAATTTCACCAAGACGGAGTAGCAAACATCGAGGCAGGGCGTGGAAAACCAAACTTTGATGCCAGGGAAAAGGCAGCCCACACACGCGTACAGAGCTCTGAGTGAGATGGGGATTCCGGGGTAGAATCCATGGAGGACTGTGAGGTGGTTCTGGCAGAGTTGGAAGAAAGAAGGAAGTTAAAGGAATTTAAGAAAACATCCAAAGCCGCCTCCTCCCGTCTCCTCCTCATTCTCACAAACACCATACGCACGCACAACTACTCTCGGTCCCTAAAATTACCCAACCTCCGCGATGCATGTGCAGCGAAATCGAGGTTGGCTTCCCGCTTCATCCCTGGCAAAACCCTTGAACCCTACACACACCCAGGGCTTTCGCGGCACACAGAGTCGGAGGCGTGGTTCCGGGCGGCCAGACGCGATCACCCTCCCCAAGCACCGGTAGTCTGGAACCTGCGCGCCCAGGTGACGGCCAGGGCGCGGTCTCGGGGAAAGAAACCGGTCTCCTCCGCGCCCCCAGGCTGACCCCGGAGCCTGGGTCTCTCCTCTCCTCTCCCCTACCTACTACGCTCTAAAATCAGGTCACAAAGTTGAGAAGTCGAGGAAGCGCAAAAACGTCCTCCCCGGGCCGTCGTCAGCGGTTCGCCAGCGGCCCCTCGAGAAGAACCTCTGCCAGCGGGACAAAGGCGCAACGGGCGGCGCGCGAGGAGGAGCCGTGGCGGCGAAGGAAGCGCTGCCCCGGCTGGGAAGCAGCTGGGGACCTCATCCCGGGCCATTTCCTGAACGGAACACGACGGCCCGGGCGGGAGGAGCAGAGGAAAAGTGGGAGGGGGGTGGGCGCGGCGCTGTACCCACCGGTTCCTCCCAGGCCGGGCAGCGGGCGCTGGGCGCGGGGTGCACGTGCTGCGGCTCCATCGCGCCGGCCCGCGCCCGCCGGCCGCCCAAGCGCGCGGACCCGGGCCGCCGCCGGGGCCGCTGGATGCGCCTCCCACGCCGCTGTCCTCTGGGCCGCTGTTGCCGTAGCCCCGGCTCCCGCCCGGGGCCAGCCACCGGCCCTCCCGCTGTCTCTGGCTTCCGCCGCGCTTCGCTCTCCCGCCCCCGCTCCGGTCCCTTCCTCCTCCACCTCCACCTCCTCGGTCCAGCTCTGCGCGATCCGCTCCCCGCCGCGGCCGCAGCCGCCGCCGCCGCCACCTCCCACGGCCGCTGAATCCGCCCCTCGCTCCTTCCTCCGCCTCCGGCTCCCTCCCATTTTCCTCCACGCTTC
The DNA here is from genome assembly GCA_004027735.1 of Carollia perspicillata. NCBI lineage: Eukaryota > Metazoa > Chordata > Mammalia > Chiroptera > Phyllostomidae > Carollia > Carollia perspicillata. Next base: position 9,727 of record PVKM010015612.1, read on the forward strand.
CCGCCCCTCCCCCTGCCGCCCCCTCTCCGCGGCGGGCGGCCCGGGACGCACGTGACCCCCCTGTCAGGCCTTATAAGGCACGGAACCGAAAGCGGCCGCCCGGTGGTCACAGGCACCAGGCGCCCAGGAGTGGCCCTTCCGGGGGTCGGCTGGCTGGGAAAGGCTGGGCGGGGCCGGCCATCGCGCAGGCAACCGGAGCGGCGGTGATCGGTAGTCCGGACAGACCCCTCCAGCGCCTGTCTCCCTCTCTCCCTCCCCGGGCGTGTGCAGCCCGGGGCCGCCTCACTCCCAACGCCGGCTGCCCACGCTGCAGGCACCTCCCCTACTCTGGGCGCTGAGGCTTGAAAAGGAATCGCACTGGACAGTACCGACCTCAACAGAGCAGGGGAGAAAACTGCACTCCCGAACCGCTCTGGAAGCAACCGCGCCAGGGGTGGTCTATTCATTGTTATGCTAAAAAGATTGCAGACTGCTTAGCTTCAGAAAGTGGTTAAGTTTGACACAGTGCTCCTTTTATTCATTTGTTCATCATTAACGGTTTCCTGGAAAGGAAAAACGAGCTCAGGAGTCGATCTGCCTTCAAGTTCGACCACTGCATTCAAATTAGGAGCCCTTTGGAAATGTTACAAATAGCTTCTCCGATCCTCTTTTCTGGCTTCTAAGTCTGTTACCATCTAGTTCCAATCCGAGATTGGCTTTCACGTGTCATTTCCTCTTGTGGACTTTCAGGCTCTTTCTATCAGCATTTTCCCATAGCCCCTAATGATGTCAAACACAAGCCACCCGTTTTAAAAGCAAACTGAGAAATCGAAAACACTTACTTGACCAAGTCTGCCTGCAGTCCTCACCTCCTCACAGCTTCTCTTTGGAAGATAAATTCCTGTCCATCTCACATCCACATCTTAATCTGCCACTTATTCTTCCCTGCAAACTGACTTCTGTGGAATTACACAGAGAAGACCTTGACAAAGATCATCTGTGGCTTCGCAAACGTTCTAAACCATTGGGTTTGGGGAGGAGGGGTGTTCCAATTCTCTTCTTATTTAACCTATCTGCAGCATTAGCTGTTGGGGACCAGACTTTTATCCTTGAAACTATTCCTTTTACTGGCCTCTATGACACTTCATTCTCCAAGTTCTCTAACCATTTCTTCCTCAGCCCCTTTGCCACCTCTTCCATGTTGGAGTGCCCAGATATTCTGCCCTTGGCCTGTTCCTAATGCTGCCTGGTCTGTCCTGATCCACCCATGACTTCAACTACCAACATATGTGCTAACTCATAAATTTCTGTTCCTATCCCAGATCTCCAGTTCTGTAAAGGCAATTCCTTTCCAGAAATTTCTACCCAGACATCCCAGGGGCCCTAACCTCAGCTTGACTGAAACAGAAGTTAACTTTCCTGCCAGCTGGCTTCTCTCTTGTGTCTCATTCAGTAAAATGTCTCCACAATCCACCCAGACACCCAAAGGAGAAATCTGAAAATTGTCCCAGGCTCCTCCATCTCCATCCCATTGCCTCCTCCTCACACCACATACTCCTGTCTATCACCTTGCCTCCATTTCAGTGTTGTTCCTGGTTTCAGGGCCTCTGTTCCAAGCCCCTGGAGCAATGTACTACTTTCCTTATTAGTCTCACTGCCTCCAAACTACTTGTAACTCTACTCCTGCCATCTCTTATGTTGTGGCCAAAGTAAGCCTTCTAATAATACAAAATCAAGGGAGTCATTCTCTGGATAGCCCTTCAGATGACTCCCCATTACATGTAGAATGAAAGTCCTAATATCTTATCCAGTATCATTTCCCCACTCTCATTGTATACTGTGAGTTCCTCACTTGCAATTCTTTATTAAGCCCCTTATTTTTATTTGTGCCCTCTCATGGAATGCGCTTTCTCTTACTCCAGCCTGTCCAAATACCTGCTCATCTTTCAAAATTCAACCTAAGAATCACCTTCCTGATGAAATTTTTTGACCCTGATGCAAATTAGAACTGGCCAGTCTTTCTGGACTAAATGTAACCCCCTCTGCACCATTATGCCTTACAAGACTTTATCAAATTGATTTTTACATACAATTTCTCTAATGACATGTATCTTCCTAGTTCTCAGTACAGTTTCTGATGCATAGTAGGTGCTTAGTAAATGTTGGATGAATTAATTATGTATTAGAATTTTGTTATATCTGTGGATATAGAAAAATCAGTTTCTCGTGCATTATCTCATTTAACTTTCACAATTTTGCAGATGACATTATTGTCTTTTATAGAGATGGAAACAAACTAGAACAGAATAAAACAATTTGCCCAAATCACAAAGCCAGGACTATAATCCAGTTTGCCTAAATGCATTACATTTATTTGTCCATTGGTTTTTTTACAGCTTAAAATCTATTTTTTATGATACCAGAGCTCTCCTTTTGTTAGTGGTTGCCTAGTATATATCCTTCCATCTCTCTATTTTCACCTATTCTGAGTAATTATGTTTTAAGGGTCATGTAAATAACAGTTGAATTCAATATTATTTACTCATTCTGAGAGTCTGCCTTTTAGTAGTCTATTTTAATCAGTTTTCATTTATCACATATACTAATTAGGGTAAAGTTTAGTATAAGAAAGAAGTCCTTTCTCTCTGCCTTTCTCCAAACACAGTGTATATTTCTCTCTCTTGAAATAGTTGTGGGAGTGGTCCAGGTTATTATTCCATATTGCTATTCTGTCCCCTAGGGCAGGAGTCCTCAACTCCGGGGACTGTGCCTGTTAGGAGCACAGCTGCCACCAAAGCTCTACCGAGCTCCGCCCTCTTGTCTCCCCAACTCCGACACTGCCCCCTCCCCCAAGCCTTCCCTAGCACGGGTCCCTGGTGCCAAAAAGTTTGGAGACTCACTGCCCTCTGGGATTGCCTATATCTACATGGTAGAAACTGATCAGGGAGTTCCAGCTCAAGGGAGGGCATGAAGGACCACAAGTCCAACTTCTTAAGACCTCAACCGGGAGTGACACACTGCTCATCTGCTCATATCCCTTTGACCAGAACTTTCATGGCAAGTGAAGCCACTAGCCAGGCAGCCATGTCCCAACTACAACTGTTAGCATGGAAGACAGAGAGTAGGTTTTGGTGAAAACTAGCACTCTCTGTCATATTATGATCACCATCTTTGAATTTATTGCCATTCTCTAATTTCATATTATTTATCTTTCTTTTTCTTTGCCGGATTTTTTCTCCTTTCTTGCCTTCTGTTCTATTAACCGAGTTCTCTGTAGTATACTCCCTTTTCTAAACACTTCTACTGATTTGGAATTTATATCTTTTATTTTGATTCTTAGTGGTTACCTTTAAAATATTAACATTTATACATAATACCCAAGATTAGTCACTATCATCATTCCCTTCCTTTGAAGATAATCTTATACAAAACAAATAAATAAAACTCGTTAACTCCCAAATTTCTCTCCTATAAATTACATACTACTATTTAGTGTTTTTTAATTCCCCATTTATCTTTTTAATTCTTTACTAAATGAATCATTGTTACTACTTTTATGGTTATTTAATTAATTTTTTCAAAATATTTTATCAATACTTGTCCTAACTATTTGTTTTTTGTATCCCATTCTTTCCTACTGGGCTCAATTTATATCTTGGTGAAGTACATTCTTCCTTATTTTTTTTCATCATACCTGTGACTGAAATTCTCTATGTCTTCGTATATCACTCTCATTTGATTTTTGTCTCACATTTTTGAATCATAATTTTACCAGCCAAGGAATTCCAAGTTGACATTATGGACACTAGCACCTTGAAATTACCATTCCATTACCTTCTGTCATCTATTGTTGGCAAATAGAAGTCTGTAGTCAGTCTCATTGTTATTTTTTTTATGGATTTTTTTCCCCTCTGAAGTAACTCAATACTTTTTCCACTCAATGCTTACATTATTGACTGGTGTCTAGACGGATTTTCTTTTTAGATATCTTGTTCAGGACTTAGCATGCATTTTCAAACTGAAGTCCTTCTTCAATTTCACAAAATGTTTAACCTTTATAATTTATATATGCTCCCCCCCACCCACATCATGCATTTTTCTCTATTTTATCTTTCTGGAACTCTTATTAGATAATAGTTGGAGTTTCTCATTTTATTCTTCATGTCTTAATTTTTCTTCCATATTTTCCATCTTTTTACTTCTCTGTGCTGATCTTGGAGAATTTTCTCAGATCTGTCATCCAATTCCCTCATTCTCTTTACATCCATATTTTCTACTCTTTAGTCTGTTCCTTAAGTGCTTATTTATGTTTCTATAATTTTTATTGTATACTTTTACAAATCTACCTGTTCTTTTTTCATAATTTCTTGCTTTTTATCTTGGAGTCTATTGTTTTCTTTAAGTTTTTAAATATTTTAAACACGTGTATCTAAAAACCTCTTTCAAATTGTTCAGTTATCTATAGTTGATAGACTGCAGAGTCTCCCATTTGTTGCAGTAGCTGAGTCACATTTGTTGTGGCATGTTTCCTGTGTACTTTTATAATGTTTTATAGTGAGCTTATCTTGGAAGGGACTTGTTTTCCATGGGAGTAGTGCATGCCCTATGGGGTATTACTTTTAATTCTTTCAGGGACCTGCAAGTTGTCCTGGCTCTCTTCCATGTCTGACAGTGGATGCTAGAAAACTCAAACAGATGACAGCTGGCACAGTAGGGGCTCCTTATGTATTTCTCTATCTCTAAGAGGCCTCTCCACTACTCTTCCAAGCATGATGGTTTCAGGGTAGCTGGATGGACTTCTTATATGTAGGATCAGGGCTCCCAAGGTGTGTGTTGAGGGAGAAAGCCAGGTGGATACTGTATCCTATGATGAACTCATGTTATAAATCGTATAGCATCACTTTCACCAAATGAAATGATTGAAGCTGTCACAAAACACTGTCCATTTCCTTGGTCATGGAACATAGGCCCCACTTGTCAGCAGGAGGATTGTCAGAAACATTGTAAGAGGAACAGGTGGGATGAAATATGCATACTTGTGGTTGAAAAGCTTCTTTCGAACACACAATCTATCACAATGATATACCTCAGTAAGTTTCAGTGGTCATATTTCTGAGCATCCAGAGATTCATTCTCAGATTACGTTATAAATATAGAAGGATAGTCCTTCTTTCTGACACAGCACCTGAAAACATGGATTATTGTCCACGGGGAATGCAGCCAACTTAAACATAGGCATAGAGTTTTCACACTGGAGAAGCAAAAAGCTGCAGCATCTCACCGTTCCAGCTAGATTTTTTATAGAGCATTTTGGAGTCTCACAAACCTCCCACAGAAATATTCTGATAAAGACTCTGTACTTAAGGATTGTTGGGGCCGACCCTGTGTGGTTTTGGAGATTGCAGCCCCGTGGGAGTAGGCTCTGAAAGAGGCTAGTAAGTCTCCCTGGAAAACCAGGTAATGCAGATGGCAGACATGACCCAACTGTAATGCTGGCTGTTCCCCCTGGGAATCAGGCCTGATAAATACATTATATCCTTTCAAGCTCACTCTGCTTTGCCTTGTGTGGCTCTGTTGATATAAACTGGATGGTTAAGTTCAAGGGAGAAGGAGTAAACAACTTATCTCATGAAACATGTCTTAAAGACCCTCTGGCACCAGCATGACTAACAGACTCTCAACTATGACAAATCTCTGTGTTCTTTGAATTGTTATCTATAGATAATACCTGTTTTTGTGTGACTATAGCCTTTTGATGTTGTTTGATGAGCTATGCATGTATACACCTACACATACCATTCCCAGTAAAAACCATCTGGGAGAAGGGCTCGGGGCATTCTCCACTAGAGGAAATTGCCGCCCCCTTTCCTGCTGGAACAGCAAGACTGTGTCCAGGCCGACTTATTTCTCATCGATGATGGACAGGAGGAATTCTGCAGGTCAGAGTTGGTCCCACAAAGGATTGTACTAGAAGCAACTTTAAAAATAGACTTCATCTTGTAATAATGCACCTGAAACAAGACATGGTAATTCTAGTTCTTGTTTCACTTTATAAAAGTAAATGTGGAGCACACAAAAAGAAGACCCATAGCAAACCCCATTCTCCTGAGTCACGTTGGCTGTCATCCCTTCTGTCTTATTTATCAGAAGGTGATGATCTCTATTTATCACAATTTGTAGAATTTGTGCAAATTCTACAGATGACCTTATCTGGCTCTCCTGCCCTAATTTCACACAATATAAAAAGAAAGAAACTTCCAAATTATTAAAAATTTGTCGACTGAATATTTACCTATAAAGATGCTAAAATACAAAAATGAAAAGACAGGTTTTAAAACACACTGTAAAAAAATGTAAACATTATATAAATATGCAGTAAGGAGTTTGGCAGAATATATCTCAAAATAGCTAGTTATTATAGGTAGACAGTTTAAAACCATAATCCCACGTAATCATCCTTTCTGTTTGTTTGATGTGTGGTAGAATTATGGGTGTTCTTCAATCTTCTTATTTTCCCACAATAAATATTTACTGCTTTCAAGAGAAGCAAAGTATTAATAATTGATCATAATAAAGTTAACAAAAATCAATGTATTTAAGGAAACATAAATTTCTAAATATAAAGAATATAAATAAATTAAATAAATATCAATAAAAATATAAATATAGAGAAAAAAGATATATTGGGACTGGGGAATCAGGCAGAGGAAAAGGGAAAATAAAAGGGACATAGAGGTTCTGTCATCTAGGCCAGACAAGGGTGAATAAATGGGTCTAGTGTTAAAATAAAATGTGACCATTTTAGTTGGAATTCAAACAACAGCAAATTGTGGCTTTTCCACCAAGTGAGCACAGTCAAGTCTGGTGAATCAAGCTTCAATGATCCCTGAGAATACGTTCAATGGACCTCTTCTGAACAGTGACAGGGGCTCAGCCACTTTAGATTCAAGGTCAGAGTTCTAGATCCTAGGGACAGGTCTGTGAAGAACCAAGAAGCAGGAACAAAGCCCAAACAAAGTGCTATGAAGTGGAGTAATAGATGGAGGGGTCTCCAACTGGGCAGCTCAGCACCCACCTCAGTAGCCCTCAGAGACATGGAAATCAGGAGTCAAGGAGGCTGGAGAGGGCAGTGGGAGACAGTGGTCAGTGATGGCCTTCGAGATCAGGGATGGGGGCAGCGAACTTCAACAAAACTAGTCTCAATTGAGGGATGTAATGTATACACTGGTTTTCTCAGGGCAGTTTAGGAGTATTTTCTTTTGGAAAACTGTGCAAGGGAAAAATAGAGACAAGAAGAGTGAGGTACAGCACTTTGTAATTTGAGGTATGACAACATTGAAGGGAAAGCACATGGGACTCGCTGTTACAGAGAATGGTGTCAAACTCCTTGAGTAAGTTGTTTCCTCCGCTGTAGACCAACATAGTCACACCAATCTCTCAGTACTGTTTGAGTGCCAAATGACATACTGCACTAAAACTGTTTGGCATAATATGGGTGTTCTCACAATCATAAAAATACCACTGGAAAGGAAAAGAAGTCACACGAATTAGAAGGGAAGCACTGCTCCTCATTCCCTCATGAAGGAAGTCATAAGTCTTTGAAATTAGCAGCTACTGGAATTAGAAAACCATATATTTTACAAAAGTGTGCACATAGCAGCTTTTCAAATTTTCCACCCACTTTTTAAAATTTTTTAAATTGCTTTTAGAGAGAGAAGAAGGGAAAAAAACATCAATCAGTTGCCTCCTGTACATGCCCCAACCAGGGATTGAACACACAACCCCAGTATGTGCTCTGACCAAGAACTGAACTCACAATCCCTTGGTGTACAGTACAATGCACCAAACAAATAAACCAGCCCACCAGGCCCCTCTTTTTTTTCAATCCTCACCCGAGGATACGCTTATTGATTTGAGAGAAAGAGAGCAAGAGAGAGAAAGATAGAGATATCAGTGTGAGAGAGAGCCATCAAGCTATCATTTAGAATTGAAAGACAGATAAAGTGCTTCCCAGACAAAGTAAAGCTAAAGGAGTTCATCATCACCAAGCCATTATTATATGAAATGTTAAAAGGCCTTATTTAAGAAAAAGTAGATAAAAACTATGAACATTAAAATGGCAATAAATTCACAACTATCAACAATTGAATCTAAAAAACAAGCTAAGCAAACAAGCAGAACAGAAACAGAATCCTAGATACAGAAATCATTTGGAGGGTTACCAGTTGGGAGAAGGGATGAAGAGAAAGGGGGAAAAGGTACAGGGATTAAGAAGTAAAACTGGTAGGCACAAAATACACAGGAGAATATCAAGAACAGTGCAGGAAATGGAGAAACCAAAGAACTTATACACATGACCCAAGGACATGAACTAAGTGGGGGATTGCTGGAGAGAGGGGGGATACTGGGTGGAGGAGGGCAAAAGGGAAAAAGTGGGACAACCGTAATAGCATAAGCAATAAAATGTATTTTAAAAATCAATAAAATCTTTTAAAAAATCAGTTGGTTGCCTCCTCTATGCCCCCAACTGGGGACTGAGTTTATGACCTTTTGGAGTATGGGAGGACACTCCAACCGAGTCACCTGGCCACTGCTAAAGCCCCTTTTAAATAAGTGATGCTTTGGGTTTAGTCATTACAACAACTATTGTATATGAGGTATTATTATTATCCCCATTTTACAGATGAAGAGACTGAGATTCAGGGATTAAGCAATTTGCCTAGGGTCAGAGCACTTGTAAGAAATAGAGTCAGCATGTGGAATGCTCAGTATGTAGGAGTCCTATCAGAGAAACAGAGTAAGAATCAGGAGACAGAGGTACAGAGGAAGAAGCAACAGAAAAATGGACCTCAAATACTTCAAGAACTTTGTTGGGAGGAAGTTAGTGTTGTTTTATAGCATAGGGAAGCAAGCAGCTTTTTACGCAAGTGGGAAAGGAGCTAGTGAAGAGGAACATGACTGAAATGCCTGGGAAAAGTTCTGATACCCACATGAGAGATAGAGATTATACAACTCTATTTCTTCAGAGCCAAAATAAAGGAGTCAAGGAAGAGAAACACACCGTAAAGGTTAACTGTTGTCATGACGTGAACTGGAATCTAGGACTAGAGCGTGTTTTCTTTCTGGTTGCCCCAGGATACAGCAGCTGCCCTTAGTACAAAGGTCTTAGACAAGCTGGGTCTAGTCTGGCTCTCCTCTTGCCCAGCCTCTTGCCCATGACACCCCTTTGCCTAGATAGTTTTGTTCATTTGCTTTCCTCTGCCCCTGTTTCCTGTACCACTTCCTTCCCACCCACCCCAGAGCCTGGCCAGGCTCCCTTACATGCCCCTTCCTCCCCTCCACCTTTCTTACTCTAGCCTTTTCAGCCTAGATAAGGACCTAGAATACCACAAGCAGGTAATGGGACAGAATCTCAGGAGTTTTGTCTGACCCAGCGGGCATTGCCTCATGCCTTTGCTGCAAGTGGGTACCAGGTGTACCTGAGCTGAGAACAAAGCACATGCCGTTCTTTCTGCCCAGTCCTGCCTCTCCCTCTCACGCAGCCCCGCCTTGGTGGACAGACACTCATGCATGTGCATTCAGTGAGGCTGGTGCAGGCTGAGCACCACAAGGGTAGTGACTGAAGAGGTAGGGGAAAGGAGGAAACTGGGGGAGTGACAGTGGGCAGCTGGAAGAGTGGGGCTGTTTTCATAAGCTGGGGCAGTGTGTGTACTGCAGCAAGTGAGAGAGGATGTCATGGGGCTGCTAATTGGATGTGAAAACCATCTAATGACACTTCTGCTTTTTGTGTCACAAAGAAAGTGTTTCAAAGCCTTACATTTTAATTTCTTTACCAATAAGAATTTATCGAATATCTACTTCGTGCAAATCATTAACATGCGCAAAACACATTAAAATGTCCTCTAAAATTAGCTACGTGTCTCTGGTCATAGGTATGATATTTTTAGAATTTTACAAACTGTTACACTGAAGTTAAAGTGGTATTCATTTAATGTTATTTATCATTGTCATTTTTTGAATCTATTAGGGGAAAATATTTTATGATTTACAAAATCATAATTATTTTTATTCATTCATTCAGTGAATATCTATTGAGCACTTACTACACATTAAGCTTGGTGCCAGGCATACATCTGTTCCTTTGCAATAAAGTATGTTAAGTGGTATGATGCAGGGACTTTCAGAGCATGTAGAAGGGATGTGTAATCCAATATTGGATAGTTAAGGAAGGCTTCCTGGAGGAAGTGACATCTAAAAGTGAGCCCTACTGCTCATTCATCAACTAGACCAAGTTGGTTAGAAAGGGGAAGAGTGGAAGAAAAGTAGTGCTACAGGGAAAAAAACTGATTCTTTACAAATGTCAAGAGGCAAAAGAGAGCTCAGCTGTTTCTTTCAAGTGCTGAAAAGAATTGTGATATAAAGGGCTTAATACAGCAGTAAGGACCTTCCATGTTCACATCTTTAATATAGTGATAATAGCCCTGGCTGGTGTAGCTCAGCGGGTTGAGCATGGGCCTGTGAAGCAAAGGGTCACCGGTTCGATTCCCAGTCAGGGCACATGCCTGGGTTGCAGGCCAGTTCCCAGCAGGGGACACATGAGAGGCAACCACACATTGATGTTTCTCTCCCACTCTTTCTCCTTCCCTTCCCCTCTGTCTAAAAAAAATAAATAATTAATTAAAAAAATAATATAGTGATAATAGCAAGCAGTGAGCACATCATTTGATTGATTAATTAATTCTTATATCTCCTGGAAGGCAAGTGAGGTTTGATTATAACAACTTATTATCCTCTATTTTTAATAATCCTGATATACCTTCAAAACCAGGGAGCACATAACATTTTAAAAGATCAACTTCTCTTTTCATATACATATGTGTGTGTGTGTGTGTATAATTTTTTCTTTTTAAATCGATGCTGAAGGTGTGGGGAATCATAGAAGTGGTGATTGAAGTGGAGAGGGAGGCATTTTGAACAAGCTTGGAAGTCTTCTGACTAACCAGTCTGGCATCTCAAAAGATCTAGAAATTAACAGTTTCCTCCAGGGTGGAGTAAAGAATACAAGCTGGAACAGGCTTTACCCTTTGGGGAGGGGTTGGGGATGAGGTTGGAAACCTATTTTAAACACAAGGCTCTTATAATTAAGTTTTTAAAGCACAGCTTTGAATAAAGAAATCAAAGTGAATAAACAATGGTAGGCTGAATTGCCTATTATTAGAATGTGATATTCTTGCCTGACAGTCTGAAGAACACCCCATCTATGACTAGACAGTAGATGAATGTACCTACAGAGTAAACTCTCCTAAAGAAAAATTTCCTGTTGGAATCAGTCAGTGACTAGGCCACAACAGAATTAGTCATGTTGTTTAATTTGTTTAAGCATGTAGTTAACAAGTTTAAAAGCTTTCAAAGCTGGGATTAAAGGTCAAGTGTCATTCATATTGAACACCTATGCCCACCTCCAATAAAATTTTTTTAATGAAATTAATATTCTAATACTTGTCAGAATTAAAGATAACTGTAGATTGGGTTTCTCAGTGAATAGAGAGGAACAGAGAGATTGTGACAGAAAGCTAGAGCTCTGCCCCACCATGGCCCGCCCTCCCAAAGCTTCTTCAGGAAAAAATACATATATATGGAAAGGGACACTGTGCCTCTGAATCACAATGAGGCTTTGTCCCAAACCATGACTTAGTCCATTGCTGAGCTAAGCGGAGGCAAGCCTAGAGTCAGGAACCAAATCAGACCTCTTTTGCCCTTTCTTCCCTGAAAAACAAACTGGTCTTTCTGGCCTTCTTTCCTTATGACTCTAGTGATGAGGAAAGAGCAGTCCAAGGAAAATAGTCCCCAACTCCACTTCCCCGCTCCCCAGTCTCTCCGTAACTCTCATCACAATCCTGCTCCGTCCCTCCCGGGCCAGAGAGGCCAGTTATCGAGCTCACCAGCACCCTCATTTTGACACTTTTCAGTCCTCATGTAAATTAGCCTGTCAGCAATACTTGACCTTTCAACAAAGTCGACCACTCCCTGCTTTTAAAAATACTTCCTTCTCTTGACTTCTGTGTTTATAAAGAACCACAGAATTGCACTTAGTTTTCTCCCACATCACTGGCCACTCCTGCTCAGGCTCCTTTGCTGGCTCCTTCTCCTCTGCTCAAACCGAATGCTGATGAGACCCAAGACCTGGTTGCACGCTCCTTTCTCTTCTTCACCTATTCCTTCTTCCCGGGTGCTTTGATTCAGCCTCATGACTTTATAATGCAATTACATGCTGATGACATGGATATTTAGGTCTCCAATCTTGACTCCCAAACTCCATTTTCATAGATGCTCCTATGCACTCGACATCTCCTTTTAGATCTCTAATGTGCATATTGAATTTTATTTTTGATTAGAGAGAGAGAAATCCATTTCTTATTCTACTTACTTATTCATTAATTGGTTGATCGTGGTACAAGCTCTGACCAGAGGTCGAACCTGCAACCTTGGTGTATTGGAACAATGCTCTAACCAACTTCACTACTCAGCCAGGGCCTCTAATGTGCATATTAAACATAACATATCCAAAACAGATTTCGCCAATAACCTGTTTCCCTCTCAGTTTCCCCACGAAAGTATCAATATTCACACAGCAGCTCAAGTGAAAGACCTACAATAAGTTCCCTTTTACCCTCAACTCTCATATCCAATCCATCAGCCAGTTCTGTCAAATTTACTTCCAAAACGAATATCATTTTGAGCTCTCCCTACTTCGACCCCCACCTAAGCCACCATGACTCTTACTGGACTATCGCACTAACTGGTCTCCCTGCTTCCACGATTGCCCCTCGTGTACAATCCATGTTCAACATGACAGAGAATTTTTTTAAAACACAAATCAAATTGTAAGTTCCCTACTTAGCATTTACTATGGCTTCACCCATGACTTTGAAGATACCTGAAATTCTTGCAGACTTTCTAAAATTTTAAAGATCCTTTTAACCTGTCCCCTGTCTGCTTCTCTGGCCTCATGCCATAGCACTCTGCCTTCACTCTATATATACTCCAGCCACACTGTCCTTTGTGTTCCCAAACATGTCAAGCATCTTCCTGCCTTGGGGACTAAGCTGTTCCTTTGGTCTGTGATGCTCCTCCCCTGACCTTCGCATGGCCAACTCCTTTTCATTACATGTCATCTCCCCTAAAAGGCTATTCTTAGCACTCAAGCTAAAGCAGTTCCTCAGTTTCTCTCAATCACTTCATCCACTGTTATAGTCTTCATGGCACTTATCACTTTTATGAATTTTTGTCTTTACGTTAATTTGGGAGACAGAGAGGTAGAAAGAGAAACATTGATATGAGAGAAACATTGATTGGTTGCCCCCCACACATGCCCTGACTGGGGATCAAACCCACAAATCTAGGCACGGGTGCCCTGACCAGAAATCAAACCCACAACCTTCTGTTTTTTCCTGGATGACACTACAACTGACTGAGTTACACCAGCTATGGCTTATTTTTGTCTTTTTATTTGTTCATTTATTTGCTAACTGCCTCTCTTCTAAAATGTGAGCATTATGTATGCACAGATCTGGTCTTGTTTGCTGCTTCATTCCCAGTATTTACATGCCTGACACATAATAGATGCTCAATAAATTGTTGGATAAATACTTTGTCCCAATGTCTAAAAATTACACTTGTATAACATCTGCTATTAACCAAAGACTATTATAAAAGTGCCTCTATTTTGACCCAAAAGCAACCCTTTGCAGATGAGGAGAATGTAGCGCTGAGAAGTCTTACAACTAGTAAGTGAGAGAACTGGATTTCACCTCGGCAGCCTAGCCCCTGAGTCTCTGTTCTTCAATATACATTACACTGTTTGGCTTAGACTACCCACCTGGGACCTGCCCAGGTCAGGGGAAAACACTCCAGTCTGTCCACCCTCACATCCATGAAGGAGAGAGACTCCTAAGGGAAAGTAGAAAGAGCTGAACACTGTATTAAAGGAAGAACATGTCAGCTTGGACTTGGATCTTGATGGTTTTTGCTGTCATAGTGGAATGCTCCAAACCACTCTGTGCTCTAGAGCAATGTCCTGAGTGAACGTAAGTGCATACATTTACTCAGGATGGGGAGCATCCACCTCATCACACTTCATTCCTAGTGAAAAGAAGGGAAAAGGAGAAAAAGGGCCAAAATCCTCATTTTTGTTGAGTCCTCATACTGGAGGGGAGGAGATCAGTCCAACTCTGAAAGAATCTTGTCTATATCTATAAAAACCTGCTGCCTCCATTACCTTTGCTTATGAGTTATCTCCCAGAACCCCCGAGGTGGGGGACTCAGTCCCTCAAGGTCCCCGCATGACTCTGCTGTGTCTCTGTAGCCACAGTATTTGGAGGGAACCTTCATCTTTTCTAGACCTGAGATCTTCCTTCTGCCTCGGTAAGTCACATTAAGTCCAACCACCAGTTCTGATCACAGAGCCATTTGAAGCCCCTACCTCTTCAGGCCCCTTCTTGAAAAGCAGTTAGACCCAGGTACCACTCTTTCTCCCTGTCACATGGGGCCAGCCTGACCATAAGACCTCAAGCCATCACCGACCTGGATCCTTTTTTCCTTCAGCTTTGTGGTCATGTCTAAAGCTAAGATTGTTTCCTGGGCAACAGCTCTCTGGGCATTTGTAACACCCTGTACTGCTTTGCCAGCTGACCAAAGACATCCCCCTGTTTCTGTACCAACCTGACGTCCCATAGCCACGGCCTTTCAAATACAGGGATTTTTAAATTCAAGCTGTCGATGTTTAGATTTCTGATGGTCTAATTTAGTTTTGTCTCTTCCCAGGAAGAAATTAGTTTTGCTATATGGCAAGTCCACCTGTTCCTTCATATGTCATCATTGCTGGACTTGACCACTCTAGGACCCTGAAATCCACAGCCACAATCTAAGCTTATCTAGATCCATGGCAACTCAGTGAATCCTGCTGTCAAACGGCACAGACCACCAAGACTGGCCTTGTTGCTTACCTCTCTGACTACCTTCCTACATAATTATAGAGAGCAGAGGTCTGTATCTAGAACTAACCTAAGAGCTTGCAGTAGAAAGTTCAAAGAGACTGCTGATAAGCCACAGGCTTTCCCACAGTGAATACTACTCAGACTCCTTCCTTGATCCTGGATTGGAATGAAGATGTTGACAAAGATAGGAACACAGTTGAAGTATTTATACAAAGGAGAATGAGCTGGGGCAACCAATCTGGAAGCATATAGAATTAAAAATTAAAAAGCCAAAATTCTCACACACCAAGACTGTTTATCTGAAGGCGGCCTACAGTGACCATGTAGAATTTTACTGTCATTGGAGGTGACCAGCAATAAGTAACAGGCAAGCAAGGCAGACAAAACCAGATAAGGAAAGGAAAAAACTGACTAGAAGGCAGCATTTTAATTCTGCCTGTGGAAATACTTAACATTATTTTCCACCTCAGCTTCAAAAAGGAAAGGTCTAAGCATAAATATGCATTCCAGTGACATTTCTCTTTTTCTTCAGTGACACATTATTCCATACAGAGTCAAGTTCAAGCTCTTTAAAGTAGATCCAAGACCTTTGGTTTTTCAGCTTCACCATGCTCCCTTTTAAGATTATTTTGTTCACTATAGTTCCCCGACTCTAGAATTTCACAAAGCAGATAAATTTTTGATTTTGAGAAATCAATATGGGGATGTTGTAGTGAAGAGCTGTCATTCAGTGCCCACATCTTTGAATACCCTCTCCACAGTGTGACAGTCCTCCCCACTTTCAGCCTTCCTTCCCATAGTCAAACCCACAGCCTCCAGGCTTCAGGCCTGTGACTGAGGTTCGGCCAATATGACACACCTCCCTGGAGATTTTGATTTAGGCTTGTTCCGGAGGGAAGAGTCCGAGCATAGTCACGTGGTGCGTGTAGGGGGCTGCGGTGGTGGCTTCTCTGTCTGAACCAGTTCCTGACTGTGAGAGAAGCAGCAGTGCACTTGGGAGGCCAGTGCCTCAACACGGTTCTGAGAGTAATATGTGGACTTGATTTCTTTATCCTCTGTGATGATCTATCTATATTCCTCAATTAATCCTTTTATGCTTAAATTAGCTGGAGTGAATTTTTTTTGTTTGTAATCATAAACCTTGTCTACTAAGAGAGTTGCTTATTATTTTATTTTGACAATAGGAAGTATTTTAAAAACAAACAGATTTTCTTTTCAGTTGATTGGTATCAAAGATTCATGTCTGCTTAAGACTTTTGTTCCTTGGGGGACAGGGAAATGAGGAGGCCAAAGGGCAATTTTTATTCAGAAATACGTAAACTGAAGGATACAATGAAGTAAAACACAATCCCACATCTGCCCACAGATAGCTAATAAACATGGCATCAGAAAACCTTCTAGGTTCCTCTAGACAGGTTCAATAACAGCAAAGAACACGGGACTGTCACCCCCTCTATCTGTCCCTTGCCGCTTTCTGAGTAACTCCTACCCTGACTTCTGTGGCTGACCTCCTACAGAAAAGACCTCTGCTCTGAAGACAAGTTGTCATTACTGTCTACATAACCTGTTGAACTGCTTCAGCAGTTTAGTTACAATATTTTAAATTCATTAGCCTTGATTGTTTGGAAATTTGTTTTTCATTAACGTCTTTTTCTCTAAGCTCATTGTCTTAGGTATAGCAAGAAAAAAGAAGAGGCAGATCATAAAGAGAAGACAGAAATAAGGAGGGAAGAAAGAAAAACACTAAGAAAAGGAATGAAGGTATGTCAAATCTAGGGAATATTCCAAACTAACTTCCCCTTTCTCTTTGCATAACTACATTGTACTTTCACTTTTGCTTCCATGGGATTGGAACCACGGTTCAGTACCTGAAAAGAGAAACTAGCAGCAAGAATTACTAAGGATAGGGGTGTGTTGACAGAATTGCCCTGATGCCAGCCCACTTAATTGTAATAACTTCCAATTATGTTGGTAAACAGATTTTGATTTCATAAATCTCACCTGAGTAAAGCCAATGGCTGTGCCTTTTCCTTGAGGGTGCCTTTTCTGACCCCTGGACCCAGGTTGAGCCCTCTTCAGAAGCTCACATGGCAACTTATGTCTCCATTTTCATATTGAACAGTGCTGTAAGTAAGTAACTGTGCAGAAAGAAACGGTCTATTATCGCCATCATACGTAATAGAAAAGTCTTCAATATAAAAGCATTTAGGAAGAGATAAACTTATCTTAAGAAGATATAAAATGTTTTCAGTAATTTAAGTGTATATTTTTAAAAATATTTATTTATTTGTTTTTAGAGAGAGGGGAAGGGAAGGAGAAAGAGTGGGAGAGAAACATCAATGTGTGGTTGCCTCTCATGTGTCCCCTACTGGGGACCTGGCCTGCAACCCAGGCATGTGCCCTGACACGGAATCGAACCAGCGACCCTTTACTTCACAAGCCCATGCTCAACCCACTGAACTACACCAGCCAGGGCTAAGTGTATATTTTATGTAATTGTTTTTCATACAAGTTTGTTGGCTTCGGCATCTTTATTGGACACTGCAATAAGGAAGAAGAGCTCAAATGTCCAACTTATTCTAGTAGTGTGGTTTTAACAGACTCACCAAGGATTTTGAGCAAATGGATACCATATTCTCACATGACCCAGAAATATTCTGGGTGAACTGACAAAGGCTAAGGAACAGCAGTCCCTAGACGTTTAACTGTTGTGCCCATCTTAGAGTATCAGGGCCGCAAGAGCTTCCTACCTGGGGCTGCCAGCTCAGGCCGCTAAGGGCCCTGCACAGCCAGAAATCCATTTCAGAGGGATGCTGTGGACCAGACGACCCTGGGGATGAGTGACTTTAGCCTATGGACACGTAGTATTTGGAGACAACTTTGTTTAGTTCTTCCAACGATTCTTCACACCAGTTCTTTTTGCTCTGTTCACCCTGGGTGTTAGATTTAGGAGCTTTTACTTTACTCATATATAGTTTAGAAGTGTTTAAATGCTTTTAATAACTCTTCATCTTTGTTAACCACAGTGCTATTTTCCAATATAATTTCAAATTTTAACTGAGGTATTTATAATTTATGTTGGCAGATGCTCTGTAAAGATCATAAAGCTGTTCTTAGTTTGTGCATGAATATAAAATGGCTTTACCATTTGTTGGAAGAAACAAAAACAATCTGTCTTAATTCCATATTACTGTGTTTTTTTTCAGTCTGACTTCTATAAGATTCAAGTGACTTCTATCTGTCAACTCAGTAGAATT
>PVKM010015613.1:0-27762 GCA_004027735.1 Carollia perspicillata
GCAATGGTTTGCCTGACATAAATTCTTTCCTGTTATATATATTTTCCAAGTTATACCCTGAGTCAATGACCCAAGGTCATTCTTGGAAGCAACAATTTCTTTTCTGAGTCATACATAGCCTGGACACTTCTGTGACTCTTCTCTTGCCCCAAAGTCATGTGTTGGCCAATATTTTGATTGTTATCTTGTGGCTGCTCCTTATAGAGTCTCAAGATACCTTTGCTTAGCTTGAGGAATGGGGTCTCATTATGGTGTCTTGGGTGTCTGGAGAAATTTGCAATTTTTATGATGTGAATTTTGGCTTAACTCAGATACATCAGACATATAAGGAAATTACATCAAATTTGATAGTGAAATTCATTCTATATTTACATGGAGTTTTTCTTTTAGGTTAGTTTATACTTATGGCCTCTCTTTTCTGACTCCTTGCCCTCCCAAATAGAGACACCATGAATTATGTGATTAGCAAACATAAGAGGGGGAAAAGGACCTATCCTATTTGCCCCTTAGTTCTCCGTCTTGCTTGAAAATTGGTCTGAAATAAGCATTCACTTTCTGAGTTCCTATGTCACAAGTTTTCAAGGACAGGGCGAGGCTGACGCTGGCAGTCCAATTAGTAACTGGCTGCGCTTAACTCCAGGCTGCTGAACAGGGGACCCATGTGTGGAGAGAGGGAAGCCGTTCTGTGCAAACAGCCTGATTAACATAAAAGCAGCTATTTTATTCTCCATCCTTCAACCCCTTGCTCTACCTCTTAATCAATGCCAAATGTGAAGATAAGCAAGACATTTATCAACTCTTTCAAAATCCTAATACCAGTAGACAGAGCAAGATTTCAATTTACATTCTTTCTGGCTGGTGTTTAATTCTCTCAGGCCAGAATTCCAACATCCTGTATTTGTAGTATCAAACAAAAGAAACTTAAATGTTCTAATAATTCCCAAGAGAAAAGAAAATGACCTTTTTCGGTCATATACCTTTCAAACATCTCACAATAATATAATTTTTTAAACCACTTGTAGGGGAAAGGTACACTATCATTCTATTCAAATGGATGTTGTTCCCACAACACAAGTAGATTCTGAGTCTTTATCCTGTTCAAGCTTTGGGAGGAAAGACATGGTGGTCCCCTGCATCCACTCTCAGGTCCGAAAAACGTTGTGCTCGGTATCAGAGTGAAAGTATTCCTCCAAGTTGCCAGAAGTTTTGACTTTTCTTTCATATGTTCTTTATCTTAAAGAAGGAACAGCTGGATGGGGCACTGCACCAATTGTCATAGCATCTGCTGGAGCTTCTGGAAGCCCATTAGGGAGGAAGAGGCAGGCTGGGAAAAGGTCAATGTTTGGACGCTGGTTACTGGATAAGGGCAACCTAGAGCCTTGAATATTATTCTCACTCATTAGTTATCTATCCCAAAGACTTCATACATGGAGGAAAATATATATAGTAAAATGCATAGTGAGTTACAGAGCATTCTGACCCACCTGTGCCTGAGGCAGATTGGTGCCAGTTCTCATCCTTTCAGAAGGGAGACCCTTTGGCCAGTGCCCCGTCGTTGTATCTAGACAATGGTACCTAGATTCTGACGTTTTAGATGAGCTCAGAAATCCACATACAAGTCTCAAAGATAAACCTAATGTTAACAATTCTATTGACATTGTAAAAAATTATCTTGACATTATCTGGTTTTCTAAAAAGTGAAATTATTGAACTGTGGTAGACTTTAAAGTGCACCCCACTGAAGATACCCACCCCCTAATCCTTGAAACCTGTAAATATTAGCTTAAATGGCAAAAGAAGGGGTGGGGGTCTTTGAAGATGTAATTAAGACTTTCAATGGGAAGGTAATGTGGGATTATCTGGGTGGGCACTGAATGCAATTGCATGTGTCTTTAAAAAGGGGTCTGCAACTCACACAAAAGAGCAGAAAGCAGTATGACCCTGGAGGCAGAAAAAGGACCAATGTGGCCACTAGCCTGGGAATGCAACAGCCACCAGAAGCTGGAAGAGGCAAGGAATCAATTCCCCCCATGCCTCCAAAGGCAGTGTGGCCCTTGATTTTCGTCCAGTGAAACTGATTTCAGACTACTTTCTGGCCTCCAGAATGGTGAGGAAATAAATTTCAGGTTCTTTTAAGCCACTAAGTTTATGGCAATTTATTACAGTAACAATAGGAAATAATACATAAACTATCGACCTTTACCTGCACTCTAATTGGACATGTAGGTCCCAGTGAAATGATCCCAGTTTTGTCAATGTGTCAACTACACACAGCCCACTCTATTGCATATGGTGGACTATCTAAAATAATGGATTCAGCCTTAGACTAAAAATAAAACAAATTTAATTTTGAGTGACTTCGAAATACATTAAATTTATTAAAATGAAGATAGAAAAAATTATATAATTTTTACAACTACTTTTTCATATTTTTATCATTTTCAAGTATAGTTGTCTATTTCTTATTTTAAAAAACCAATAGTTGCAAGTCATAATGTATTTTTCATGTGTGTTTGAGAATAAGTATACATATACACAAATGCATACACATACATGTGAGCTTTTATCTAAAATGTTAAGAAATTACAGTTTAAAATGCTGTAATATTCTTTTTACTGGAAATTTCTAGTCAATTGCTTCAATTTTCTTTTTTATTGTTGTTCAAGTATGGTTGTCTCCATTTTCACCCCACCACATCCCCCTGACCCCCATCCAGCCTCCCACCCATGAGCCTGCCCCCTTTGGCTTTGTCCATGGGTCCTTCATACATGCTCCTTGATGAGCTTCCCCCATTATCTCTCTCCTCCCTCCTCTCTGGTTACTGTCGGTTTGTTCTTTATCTCAATGTCTCTGGTTATATTTTGCTTGCTTGTTTGTTTTGTTGATTAGGTTCCACTTACAGGTGAGATCATATGGTATTTGTCTTTCACTGCCTGGCTTACTTCACTCAGCATAATGCTCTCCAGTTGCTTCTATTTTCTTCACCTTCCAACATCGTCACTCAAAACCATGCAAAAATTAGAGCTGAAACATTTTGCTTGTTCATGTGGTTTCTACTTTGTCATATTGTGGCATTCTTTTCTATCCATACCTTCCAGAAACTTCGTTCAGGTTTAAATACGGTGGAGGATATTTTTCAAGGATTGCACAAGGAATTGCTTCCTTGTTTTATTGATTTGTTACACTTAAAAATGTATGAGCTAAATATTAAAGCATCAAAATATATGAAGTAAAACCAGTAGAAAAGTAATAAGTTACAAAGCTGAAAAGTATAGAAACTAAACTCAATGAAAAATTGCAACTGCTGATAGTGTAATTTTGTCCTTTGGAAAAAAACAAATGAGAGAATCAACTGAGAGCTGCTATAATCAATGAAAATATTCAGTGAGGTGAATCCATGCAAAATCAATTTGTAAAATATTTTTGTATATCAGTTACAACCAATTAGAAAATAAAAAAATTTAAATATTAAATCACAATATCAATTGAAATGTAAATTACAATGAATTAATTTTGGCAATAAATTTATAAAACTTTCCTCAGAAACTACTATGAAAAGTGAGAATTTGAATTTGCTTAGAAACTTTGGCACTGGTAACATTTTTAAGCTATAATTTGCTCTGATCCACGGACTTGTCAGACAGAAAATGGACAACTGTTTGCTTTCTCAAATAGCCTCGGGATATTCACTGAAACAAAATGTCACTCATTCATGCAAATCTCTGTCTGATGGGCTAAATCTTCCTTGTAACAGGGGGAACAGAAGGATTTCTAGCCTTTAAAATGGAAACAAATAATTTCTCCTTGATTTCCCCCCCCCCCCGGAAAATGTTAGGTTGTTTTACGGTTTGTGTTGTACATAGTGTTTACGTCTCCACTCGTTCCAACCTGAGTCCCTGTTTACCTGCCTAACCTTCAACACAATCCTGTCATTCAGATGTTTGGATGTTTAAAAGTGGCTGCTCCTAGGCTTTCACTGCATGTAATTTGGCATGCTGTTTCCCATAAATGCCATGTCTGTGTTTTATGGGATTTTAAACAGGTTTAGGGACAGATTTTGGATGGAGGTCAGCCTACTGACTGAGAGCAATGTGGCCGAAGCCAAGAGCAAGTCCAGGAATGATTCATGGTGCATTCACACCATGTGGGGCTGGCAAGTCGGGGGAGACGGCTCTGTGCTAGCAGACTGGAACTAAATTCTCTGAAATTCCTGAGCTGCCAAAAATTGTCATCATGGAGTTTGCTGAAGAAGCCATCATCAATTGGATGTGTCTCTCCACTAGAGTAGTTTTTGTCAGACCCTGAAAGGTCTCCTTAGACACATTTTTCTGACTCTACTCTTTCCTTGACAAAGAAAAGCATTGACCCCAAGTGTCCTGAGTGAGGACCTCAGGCTAAGGAGGATTCCAAGTGGGTAGTTACACCGAGTTCAGATGGAGATTTATTCCGTCTGCCAGGTTGGGACTGCTGCCCCACATTGTCAAGGAACTATGCCACCTCTGCCAGGATTCCTGCACTCCTGTCCTCCTCACTGCCTGCTCTGATGTGGGCTACTGTCACTCAGACCCCTACACGTGATTTCATTAGCCATGGAAAGCCATGTTCCCTGTCCTGCCCCTTCTCTGTCCTGTGACCTTTTTATTTCCAAGCCGAATACCTACTACTCTAACATACACTGCAACAATCATCCTCAATCCCACTCCATTAACATCAAATTTGTCTGTGCCATTAAGAGGCAAAAGTAACTTCTGCCATACAAATGCTGTTTAAATCTAATGGGAATCAATTTCATGCCTTCAATACTGAGGGGAAGTAGCCAGATTAACCTTGAATCACAGGAAATTCTAGAACTTTCTTTACTTGTCACATACTAAATCTCTAGTTTCACTTCTCTTTTATTATTTTTAGCAGAGCACAAACACCAGATACCATCCTAACATACTTTTCTTAGGATAATTCTAAATCAATTGATTATCCCTGAATTTGCACCAATTTCATAGAAATTATGAGGTCTTTGGTAACTAAAACATGTTAAGCATTTTTGACACATGAACTAAAAAAAGGTAGGCATATAAAAACTTAGTTTGGATTTATTTTATAATTTGAAGAAAATCATCACCCATGTTAGGAAAGGGTGGCTGAGAGAAAAAAGGTACCTACATGTCCTGTTTCTCTTTATCATCTCAGCACTTGTGTGACAATGTTATGCCCGTATCCCATCCTGAAGGTGAGACACTGCAGTATAACTATGTTGGGTACATTTCCCTAGCATCTCACAGAGGGAGGAAAAGGTTAGTACATAACTGCAGGCTTATCCAACTCCTGAACATCAGTCTCTTCCACTACACTGTCTGCATGTACATACACATACATATATACATAAACATACATATATAGAGAGAGACAGAGACAGAGAGACACAGGGAGACTTTAAAATGGAGCCAGTGCTATCATCCCAGAGGCCCTGCGTGTACATCTTATGCCTCAAACCTTCGGAGTGATTGAGCAGGACAACACAGCCTTTGGACTGAGCCTAAGGCAAACTTGTGCCTCAAAGAACTATTTGTAAGGACAACGAGAAAGCAGACACTATGACCATCAGACTAATAATTATAGGACTGAAAATTAAAGACATTGCTTAG
This sequence comes from Carollia perspicillata, assembly GCA_004027735.1. Classification (NCBI taxonomy): domain Eukaryota; kingdom Metazoa; phylum Chordata; class Mammalia; order Chiroptera; family Phyllostomidae; genus Carollia; species Carollia perspicillata. Next base: position 5,643 of record PVKM010015613.1, read on the forward strand.
AATTAGCATCGCTCTGTTAGATTATCTGCACCAATAGAGACACCTCCCTTTATTGACATAGTTTTTCCCCTTCCCTTTCTCACAAATATCTCCTGCCTTTGTCTCCTAATCGGAAATTTATTTGTGCTTCTGACTGAATCAGTGATACCTGAATAGCTATTCTTTTTTGATCGCCAATAAATGCTTGTTGCCTCTCACTTTGGCCTTTTACCATTCGGTTATCGACTCTAGAAAAATGTTTAAACTCCCTTGGCAGTCATCAAGGCATTTCATCATCCACCTACACATTTATTGAGTAAAGACCTAAACACTTTCCAGGTGCTTATAACACGGGAGACATGCTGCTAGGCATTAGAGAAGATCTGGTGGCACATCTGTTCCTAGAACTCATAGTCAGCGAGCATTGATTATGCACCTCAGGTGTGCCCAGGCCTAGAACTGATGCTGAGAATACAGGACTCTTACCCTGAAGCAGCTCATACTCTATGGATGCAAGGAGTAATCAGTGAGAGGCATGAAAAACTCAATAAAATTATGTCAGGTAAAGCCAAAATGATACCTCAACTAGCAAGCAAAGCTGGCTTGTTAGGATGACTGCAGGTGGGAATGGGGGGTCAGAGGTGGCCAGGTTTGTGTGAGAAGGTAATCTGTAAACACGACAGAACTGGTTTCTGCCCATATGGACCAAAACTTCAACTAAAGGAATCAATAAGCGAAGTAATCATGATCTGTCAGGCAGAATCAGGAGGAAGGCTGGGAGGGTGGGAGTCGGGATGATGACGGAAGGGCTGCCCCTAAAAGGGTGTTGTGCGGGCCTGTGCTGAGTGGGTACCGGCTATTGAGGGCTGAGGGTTGGGAAGAAAAGAGCTGAGCCAGTGGGGCAGGCCCAGCCCACCAGAGTCGGCGCCTCACACAGGTCTGAGGGGAGAAGAGCTTGGCTCCTCCAAGGACCTGAGAGAAGCCAGTGGGATTAGTGAGTAGGGAGTGTGTGGAGAGTGGAGCAGGAAGGGCTAGTGATGGGTCTGAACCCTCCAAACATGAGAAAGCAGCGCCATGTCTTTGTTCTCGGTTCTTCCGAATAGCTCGATGGCTGCCACTGCTTTCACCTTCCCTCCCCCAGGCTTTCTCTGGCCACTCATTCCAGCCCCAGTCCTCAGACTGTTTGTCTAATACCGTCCCAGTGAGGCATCCAGAACTAGTGCCACAGCACTAATGAGGCCCGGGGAACCATAGGGACAGGTCCTCACTCCCTTCACCCTAGATGCTTGAGGTCTGTTAATTCAACCCAGTGTCCCTGCATGTGGCATCCATACAACAAAGAGGACTCACTCTGATCCTAATCAGCTAAGCCCTCCCCCCACACACACACATATCTCTGTAAGCCAGGGCTCCCTGACTCTGCTCTGGAGCACTGGACTTTGAACCCCATGTCGTCCCCCCCACATTTGGATGCTCTGCCTGACAGATGCCTCTGTGACTCCAATCCTGGCACTGCTTGTTGGTGACAAGAACAGAATGGAAATTCAGCTCTTAAAACTGGGCCCGCAGTTTGAGCTGCACCCCGAGTGAACAGTCTCGGCCGAACCCGCAGAAGCAGTGTCCTCGCTCAGGAGCTTTGCGAAAAGAGGCCCCAGGCAGGATGCTGAACATGGCCGTGGGCAGGTCGGGCAGGAAGTGGGAGATCCTTCTGGTCACTCCTCCAGGGAAGTGGGACCCCACAGGTGTGGTCCATTGTCTTAGCCCAAATGTGGAGAGTTTTGATGACAGGCTGGAAATGTCTGGGCTTTATTCTGCAGAAACTGAAAAGGCATGTAACAAAGGATTAAAGAAGAATTTGGAAAAGTTAACCAGTGGCAATGTTGAGGATGAACTGAAGATAATTCAATTTCCTTTTTTTTAAATCCAAGAAAAGTCAATTTTGAGTAACCTTTCAGTTAGGTCATGGGTAAAATAAGAATCATAATTATGACATGTGTTAGGTATAAAATGCATCACTAGTTTTGTATGACAGCATGTTCGTGTTTTTCTAAAAGAAACATTCAGTTCAAGGAGTGAGTGAAAGAGTTTTGCACAAATATTATTCTTTCTCAACATGAATGGCAATGAAAGAGGTGAGGTGGCCTTTGTAACACGCAGAGTGGGCAAGATACAGTCTGACAGTAAAATTATAAGAGGTAAAATTTGTATTTTGTAACAAATGTCGTTTTGCTAACTGTTCATGATGTAATCTATTACCATGCTTCAAAACGTGGCCCTCTCATCACTGGGCCCACCTGATCCGTTCTTATCAGCCCCTCTCCCCGGCAGTTTCTTATTCTTCTGCGTCTTCCCAGTACTTCTTTGTAGCAGCAGTCTGGCTGCTGTCTTCTCTGCCGTATTAATTTTCTGGGGCTGTCAGAACAAAGTTCCACAGACTGGGCAGCATAAGTTTGGAAGTTAATTTTCTCATGGTTCTGGGGGCTGGAAGTCTGAGATCAAGGTGTCAGCAGGGTTGGTTTGGGCTCAGGCCTCTCTCCTTGACCTACAGATGGTTGTTTCTTCCTGTGTCCTTACACTGTCTTCCCTCTGTGTGTGTCTGTGTCCTAATCTCTTCTTGTAAGGACAAGGGTCATGTCGAATTACAGCCCCACCCATATAAGCTTATTTTACTCTAATCACCTATTTAAGAAACTTGTCTCCAAATACTGTCACATTCTGAGGTCCTGGATTGTAGGACTTCAAAATATAAATGTTACCAGGACAGAATTCAGCCCAGAACACCTGCTCTCAGTTTCTCAAATTCTAGTAAATGAGCCAACTAAACAGGACAGGATGGAGGCAAACCCAGACCGAGGAAGGCACCACAGTGTCTTTGCTGGGAAATGGTTCCCTGGGGACAACAGTGACATGGGGTCATCGGATGGCCACACCGTCCTTATGCCTGCATAGTGCTTCCAGTTTGAACTGTGCTATCGTTACTGTGACCTACTTAGCATTATAGTTGTGGGTTACCTGGGAATTGAGTTCTGTTCTGCTTTAATAACCTTGTCTTACAAAGTCCCAAGTTCAAAGAACACGTGTAGGAAGAGTTGGGAGACACACTTGATACAGATGCATCTGACAGACGTTTCTAAAACCAGCTTTTCCATCTTGGGTAGCGAAGTGAGCAGCAACATTGCAGGGACTTGGCTATGTGTGTTGGTCATTCCTCATTTGTCACTTCATGGAGGACACTGACTTTCAGTGCTTCTGGCTCACTCATTGCATACATTCATGTTGTTTTGCAAGTATAAATAGATTATCAGCACATTAAAAGAAATTTAGAAAATAGAAAGATTTTAAGAGTATATAGCCCCACCAGCTTTAGATACAAGGGGTAATCTCAAAATATCACTCCTTATTTTAAAGTATTATTTGAACAAATCATTGCAGCTAATATCTCAACTTAAATATGAAAATATTAGAATCACGGAACAGCAGAATCCTAAAGTGGCAAAGGTGTTATCAAAATAGTATGTGTTCAGAACTGTCAGGCCTGTAGGAGAAAAGCAATCACAGGGAAAAGCAGAAGCCAACCCCAAAGGTGCCACATACCTCCCTGTCGGGTGGATTGGAGACCTTGAGAGGGCTGGTCAGAGGGGCCACCGCTATTGTTTCATAGCTCTATGGCATTTTTTCATGAACCTATAGGCTTCCTCCTGTCCCTTCTGGAGGGGGACACTAGGTGACATTGAACCGAAGGGTCTCAGAAATGAACCTGGTTTTGGAACTTTAAATTAGTTAAATATTTTCTAAATTATTGATAAAACCACTTTGTTTTGCTGGAGGAGGTGTGAAAAAGATAACACGGGCATAAATATTTCTCAGGGCCTGGAAAAGGACTCAGGGTGTTCAGCAGGCAGTGCCCAGAAGTAGCTTGCCTCTCAAGAATGGGGGCATGGGAGCTCCAGGAGGTGCTAGCTGGGCTTGTCAGCTGCAAGATCACATGCATAACTTCAATGTTCCCTAGACAAGAATCCAAGAATAGAAAATATGCAGGTTGCAAACAGGTGCAATTTGTCAAACTATTGCTTATGTTAATACTGGATCCAAATGAGCTATTGAGTATAATGCTTATTTATTTTGCAAACATTCTACATTTATTACATAAACAGAAAAGCAAAATTTATGTACATAGGCCTACCTTACAAAAGCAAAGAAATATTGCATTAATTTTTATACTTTTCATTTGCTTTTTCATTAAGTCACAAAGAAATAAAGTAAATCACATGTCTGAATCCCCTGCCTTCTGCTCTGGTCACATAATCTCTTAAACCTGGGGCCGGGGCACATTCTGTTTTATGAGAACAAACTGTTTCTTCTAATGTTTCCAAAGTCAGAATTTTCGTTTGAATTAGCTTCTTAAAATGCATCCCCAAGGAAAGATGTTGTAAAAGTATACACGGTTTTATTACACTTTCAATCATCAATTTGTCTGACCTACTTTTTTATGGAACTGATAATATAAATTTACAATATGAACCTTTCAGTGAAAATGCATCTTGCTACTACTGGCCAATCATCACCTTTCATACAAAATAGAAGTTGCGCACATGAGTCCCAGATATTTAAAATCTTGAAAGCCTAGATTATTATTCTAGCCATGCCATTTATATAAACCAAAATGCTATGAAATTCCTTTAACACCCATAAAATTACCACATATATAAAGGAACTATCTGTTAAAACTTATAAAAATCTTTTCAGAGACAGAAAAAATTTGAGTAAATTAAGAATGTCATTTATTATTTAGTACAAGACAAATATGTTAAAAACATTGCTTCCCTTCTAATAACTATGTAGAATAAAGATGCTTTTCATATAAATTACAATAATCTTTAGAAGTGCATATAGATTACTTAATGAGTAATTTTTAAAACAACTTAATATTTTATTAAGATATAATTGAATTATAACACTGTATAAGTTTAAGGCATACAGTGTGTTGATTTAATACATTTATCTGTTATAATATGATGGCCACTATTGCTTAGCTAACATCTCTACCATGTGGCACAATTATCATTTCTTTTTTTGTGCTTAGAACATTTAAGATGTAGTCTCTTCACAGCATTGAAGTACAGAATACAATATTGTTGGCCGTAATAATTTTGCTGTGTATTAGATCCTCAGAACTTACCTACCAGTTGCAAGTTTGTGGCCTTAAGCAACATCTCCCCATTGTCCCTCACCCTATGCCCTGGAACCACCCTTAGACTCTCTGTTTCTAAAAACCTGGCTCTTTAGCTCCCACGTATAAGTGAGAGAATTCAGTGTTTGCCTTTTCTCTGTCTGGCTCATCTCAGCAAGCACAATGCCCTCCAAGTCAGTCAATATTGTTGCAATAATAATAATCATCAACTAGAAAAAAGATAATATGTTAAAACTATATCTTGGCTTGTAAAATTTGATTCTAAATATATGTAATTATGTATATTAATAAATACAACACAACAATTATCATGCTGCAAATCATATGATTAAACAAAGTCAATAATTAAATAACAATGGGGAAAAGGACTGCATTGCATTTGACATAGAAGGGAAAATAAAAATAAAAAATCAATAATATAACATGTAATTATTTGCAAAATGAAATAATTTACATGAAAATCTATAAACTATACTTCAAATATCATAACTAAATTCAAGGAAAGTTTATTCTCAATTTCCTCCCTAAATGTAATAGCAGGATTTTAATGGAAATTTGGTATTTATTAAATCTACAAAAATTTTCTGATATAAAAGAATGGTTGAATAACGAGAGGAATGTAACACACTTTGGGTATTGAAACGGTTTCTCAAGAACCTTGATCAAACTCTCTTAGTCTGAGAATGACCTGAAATGACCTCTGGAGCTGCTAGGTTCATCTAGTCACCTGGCATGCACTTCACAGCCAGGCAATCCTGAGCGACTGATGAAACCTTTTAGTATCACACCAACTCCTCCCCTAACGTGTGGCAATGAAGAAAACATGTCCTCACGTAGTTTTATTTCCCAGGTGTGTGTGTGTGTGTGTGTGTGTGTGTGTGTGTGTGTGTGTTCAATGACATAAGCAAAAGGGAAGGCAATTGATTTTCCTTTTAAAATTCTTTCCATACCTGAAAAAGGATCTACCTAGCAGCTATATTTTTCTTTAATTACTGTGGAAGTGATGCCAAAGCTCGATTCATCCTGGACCAGGGAAAACAGCAATGGCATTGGCTCGATCGAGTCGAGTGTGCCTGGTTTCAACTCCAAATATAACTCTCCAAGTCTGGGCTGAAAACCACGGGGCTTAGCTGAGAAGGAAAATGTCCACTGTTCAGACTGACTTAAAAATTAACATAAGAAACAACTGAATTGCAGGGTTTTATATAATGACAAATCCTATTCTGTAAATGAATCTAATTCTCTCCTGGTCAGAAGTGACTAGAGGAGCAATCAATCTTTTATCCTCGCCTCTTGTTCCTCTCACTAGTGGTAAGTTAAATTGTGTCTCCCCCAAATATATATTGAAATTCTAAACCCTGGTACCTCCAACTATGACTTTATTTGGAAAGGGGATCTTTGCAGATTTACTCAAGTTAAGATGCGGCCATGCTGGATGAGGGTGCGGCCTCAACCAATGACAGGTGTCCTTACAAGAGGATGAGAAAATATACATATAGGGAAGCAGGTTCTGTGATAGGGAAGCAGAGATTGAAGTGATGCTTGTACAAGCCAACATATGCCACGATTACCTACAACCACCTAAAGCTAGTAAGAGGCAGGGAAGGATTCTCCCCTAGAAACCTCAGAGAGAGCAAAGGCCTCTCAATACTTTGATTTTGGACCGCTGGCCCCCAGAACAATGAGAAAATTCCTGGATTTTGTCCACCCAGCTTGCAGTATTTTGTTATGGCAATCCTAGAAAACCAATACACCTTTCTTGAGCCAGTTCATTCAATGGTTTATTTCTCAGCTCAGATGTAGGCACTCTCTGTGTGTTTGCAAGTATCTAATATCCCAAAGTATAAGGAGTTTTCATTTACTTATCCAAAACTCTGTCCTTGATCTGAACACTGAGCATGAGGGATCCATGCTCCTGTGCCAGGCTGTGGTGATGCCAGGGCCCCTTGTTTGGGCTGTTTTCTGTGGCTGCACTTGTGTTGGTAGGCCCCACACTTCCAGGGCCTTTAAATTCACCCCCCAGGAATAACGCTGCTGACCCCACTTGCTGGAATCAGCTGTCTTTCCCATCCTGTGGAGGACGAGGAGGCCCTGTTCATACTTCCCAGGAACTGCACGCAGTCCGGCCCATTTTCACCATGAATGCCTCTGCATTGACCATATTTTTCTAACATAACCAAATTGCACCATCTGATTGCTGAGCCTTCATCAGTAGATATATTCATTCTTAACGTACAGCTATTAGGCAAATGTATTTGTTTATGACTACTTAATTTTGGAAAGAGAGAGGAGCATAAGGAAGATCAGAAGCTTCTGGAAATTATAGATCCCTTCCTTTTGCCTCTTCTTCATACTTCTCATTTAAAATATATGCCCTTCTTTTATCTCTGACTGATGTCAGTTGAAGTCGTAGGGATTAAACCCACTGTGCACTCTAAAACTTTGAAAAACTGAAGCATACACCTAACTTTCACATTTTCCAGTGAACCCCTACTACACAAGCCCCTCCCACACAAAAGCTTGTGGACAGAGGCATGGAGATTAGAAAGGGCAGCACTTCCTGAAAGTCCCCTGAGAAGGTAGCCCCCTGGTACATAGTAGACTCTGTTTGCATAGTCATTTACCCCCAAACTAATGGAATAATGTAACAAATGATATCAGCTGCAGCTGTGAACCTGAGGACCTGATTGGGCTAAATACGCAATGGGGACCGCTGGCCCCCAGAACGATGAGAAAATTCACCTATGCCTCAGTGGGGTCAGCCAGGGGCTGAGCTCAGCTGGGAGGCTGATCTCTCTCTATACCTCGTCTGAAGGCTTCTCTCTCCAACTGGGCCTCTCTTCATGGTCTTTCTGTGTGGTCCTTTCTCGTGGTCTCTTTACAATTTCGCCTCCTGTGGTAGCTCCTCATGGTACCTCCTGGTAATTAGTCCTTGTGGTTTATCCTCATTGTGTCTCCTCATGGTGTCTCCATATGGTCTCTAGCAGGGTAGCTAGTCTACTTATATGACAGGCCACGGCTCAACAAAACCTAGAGAAGCTGTTAGGCCTTCTTATGGTTTAGGCACCAAGTTGGCACAGGTCACTTGTACCTTGTATTATAGCAACAAAATAAATAGAAAAATAGGTTCTTCCTGATTCAGTGTGAGAGAGGACCACCCAGGGAAGGGGTGGTTCATCTGGGGTCTTCCTTGGAGAGCAGCTATTGCTACTGGCTTCAAAGGAACTATAAGTCCTTAGACCACATGGCTCTAGTGACATGGCTAGAGTTAGTGTGTGGCTCCCACACTGACTGTTCACAGCCATCTCATCATCACTAGTGGTCCCACTCATCCAGTTATGAACGCCAGCAAGCAACACACAACTAACACTGTCCCTAGGACATATATCCCCTGCTGCCTCTCCAAGAGCGCCATAATATAAACTAATGCAGTACTAAAAGTTATTAAATTGCCAATACACCAATTACATGATATTTGTTCTTTGAACCTCACAAATATCTTTTAAGCAAAAGATATTAAGACAATAGTTCATATTGAGGGCTGACTTTATCCAACTTTCGCTATCTGAAGGTATGAGTCACTTGCATTTAATAAGTAATTTAATTAATAGAGGGTAAGGTCTATTTTGCATTAGGGAAATCCAAGAACAGCAACCATAAAATAAGAAGCCTAACTTCAAGATTTCTCTGTGGTCTCTCCAATTACTTCCCCACCCTCAGTAAACAATTACCTTGAATTAACTGTGGTTAATGTTCTTCATAAATGAAGCACAGCCCTGAAAGAGCTATATTTACAAATAAACTACAGTAAGTGAATAATTGATTAAAGGAACAGGTTAGTGAATCTTTCTTAAATTAATTTGTTGAAAGAAAATAATAGAATTTTTTAGTTTCCTTAAAATTTTAAAATCTAGTTTCTGTTTTTGCAGTGGATAGAAAAGGAAGCTTAAAAGTTAACTACATAAAAGTCACCTAACCTAATTTCAAATATACAACTATACAAGTTTAGACAACTGATCTTAATGTTGTTTAAAAACAATTGGTATAATATGTATTTGGGAGGGTACCAAAGGGTTCAAGTTTCATATATAAAGACAGCAGAAATAAGTAACATTGTTTTATTCTTCTTATTATTTATTATATATTCTTTTAATTTTTATATATTATTTTAAATTTTATATGTATTATACCTAATGATTATTATTTTAAGAAATCATTATATTTACTCTTAGCCCTTTGAAAAATGCAGAAAAGCACAATAAAAAAATAACAATAACCTGTAAGTTACTCAGTGGTTAGTTTAAGTATATGATATTGTTTTATTCTACAAAATGTATATCATGCTATTTTAAGATTGTGTTAAAAATTAGCCCTGGCTGGTGTAGCTCAGTGGATTGAGTGTAAGCCTGTGAACCAAAAGGTCACCAGTTCAATTCCCAGTCAGGTCATATGCCTGGGTTGTGAGCCATATCCCCAGATGGGGATGTCTGAGACACAACTGCACAATGAGTTTATCTTCCTTTCTCCTTCCATTCCCTTCTCTCTACAAATAAATAAATATAATCTTTAAAATATATATTTTTAAAAAATTAATGTGAACACTTTTTCCTACAATTAAATCTGTTTCTAAAAAGTATATTAACAGCTCTGTAGCATCACACCATGTAGACATCATGACTTATTTGTCCAATTCTTTATTGTTGGATAATTTATTTGTTTTTAAGTTTTAATAATGCTATACCAATATGTTTGGGACACAAGAATGTAGAATTTATTTTTTCTGTTGATTTTTGTACTTACTGACCGTCCTCCCAAAAGACTATACCTTTGTATGTTATGTGTCTACCTATAAACTGGGCATTCTTAAACATTTCCATAGTTTTAACTTTTTCCAATTTGATATATGGAAAAGATTTCATATGTATATTTTAATTTGATCAACACTGACAGAGCACACATTTCATCTCTTGCTGGCATGGTGCACAAAATTGTCATCATTTATCACCTACCTTATATTTTGCAGAATGACATCACATCATTGCAAGGAATCCATGACCTTTGAGCTGGCACCTCAAATGCCTCTTCATGGGCTGTCTCACCCCTCTACACACTGGCAGGTTCTGGTGCTATGTTATGTGACAGGACCAGGGTCATGGACATGCATTCCTGGTCATGACTGCCTTTCCAAGGGCAGGTCACTTGGAAGTCTGCCCTCACAATAGTTGATTATCGGTATATTAGTGTAGATACCCAAATACAAGTTGATATTTTTTCAAATTATATCACATTTTATGTAGTCTTCATAATCTTAATTATCTTAATAACTACTCCATTGCCTCAGTAAATGAAATCATTCATTGAACCATCTTTTCTAAAATGTACAGGTTTATTTTCACTCAGAAATAAAGAATATGAGCCTGCTGAGACTGCACCAGAGAAGGCACTTAAGGGTCTGCTCTGGAGAAGTTAAAGGTATGAGATAGTGTGGGAGAAACATGCAATTCAGGCAATATTAAGATGCTCTACATGCTCAGTGCAGATCCAGTTAGACAGTCCGTCACTATATAGCTGAGCTGCACCGTTTTAACTCTGCCATTGCTCAGACTAGAAGTTGAATGCTGTCTCTCAGTTTTGATTGATAGATGCTACATGGGGCAGAGCTCTGAGAACTGTTATTAAATTTTCGATAAAATCATGCTGTACAAATGTTTTGAGAGTCTCAGTTATTACACTGGCTCCTATTCTCCTGGTATGGATTGTAAAATTTTGAAAACCTTGCATCTTCCTGTCTCATTAACACCCCCACAAACAGGCTGGATGCACCCCTCTTAGGTGACAAGTTGACTGCTGTGGGAAGCTTGGGCCCTGCCACCAGTTCCCTTCTCATCCTCCTCTGACTGTGACCTAGTGACATTCACACACACCTCTTGATTGTGTGCTCCGCCCTTACCTCTCTGAAGGCACTTGCCTACTGGTCCTCACTTTCTCTGTGTCCCCCCGCTGCTGGGCACCCCTCCATGAGGCCCCCTGCATGGACCACCCTGCCTCTCTCCCGAGAACCTGTGTGTGCAATGAGTCTCTTCACTTCCACATGCCTCTCTGTGGTGTTATCCCCTGTCTGTGCCTGACTAGTCCTCCAAAAAATACATTTTAAGTGACATAATTACTTCTTACAACACAATGTAAAACTTCGACATAAGAACATTCTTCGAGGTTTAGGAGTAAGAAAATTCTTTGTGTCACTCAGAATGCCATATGTTGCCTCCTTTCTCATAGTTGAAATTCTTTACATATCTTTATTTTCCTTCTTACCTAAGATGTCAGTAGGCTCCTATGCCCTGGCTATGAAATTCACTCCCAGAAGTTATGCTGATTCTTATAGTTGTGTTATATATGCTATTTTTTGGTGTGTCTTATTTTTTAGTTGTATACATAGTTTACTCTTTTAACAAATATTTGTTATAAGCAGTCTCTAATATTATATGGAATGAGATGTGACATAAATAATTATATATAAACTAACCAACATACGATTTTTCCTCTAACATTCACTATTTAGAATATTTAAAATTGCTTGCTATCATTGGTAATGGTGCTGAGGTGAGTTGATGTATTGCATCTGGGCAAATAGCTCCATTTTATAAATTCTTAGGAGATTTTTGAAACAGCTCAAAGTCTTTAGATATCTTTAGAGCTTTTCCCATCTGTTGCCATACTGATTTCCAAAGGTCACGGGTTCACTATGACGCCTGCAATAAACAGCTGTCCTTGTTTCATTTTATATCAGCAAGTTTCTATTTTAGATCATATCAAACGCTATAAATTCTCATTTTATAAATGACATTTTGGTGACTTCTCCCAACTCCTAATTTTCTGTATTATCAATAATATTCCTTTATCTAGATTAGATGAAGCAAATGTTTCCACACTCTACTGGCCCTCTCATTTTATTTTACTTCTTGAGATTCGTCTGCTTTTCTTAAAGTTGGGACAGCCTCCATGACTCCCACAGCTGTTCCTTATCCTATTTTACTTTTTATTAATTTTCTATAATACTATTTTAATAGTTAACTTTTAAAATTCATAAATCCTTTAATGTATGCCTAATTATGTTTCAAGATAATCTCGTGCACAATAGACTATTTTTCATGTTTTCTTATAATTAGCTACTTTAATAAATTCATCACTTTAGTTTTTAGCTGACTCACTCAGCTAAAATCTGAAAATAATTATAGCTCTAGTCTCTTCATTCCAGTGTTATTAGAAATTTAAAAAACACAGTTCACACTCACTAAAAAACTGAAACTTGGCTTGTAGAGGCACGTTATATAATCACACAGCCACTAGGAACCTAATTAATTACCAAGGAATTACATTTACAGATTATTAAAAATTAGAGTTTATATTACAAAACTAACTATACGTGAAGAAAGAGTGCTTACTTGGTGATCCCTAACTACTCTTTGTTTGCTTCACACTGCTTTTGAGAAGCATCAGAGGTGAGAGAATTTTCATGTACACTAAATCAGTAAAGTGGGGCTTATTTAAGAAATAGTCTTGATGATGTCAACCCATGGTCAATGGCGCCAATTCAGCACCAAAAGAAATCCCCAATTTTTGTGCTGTGAAAAAAGAAACTTGATTCAGTGCAAATGAATTGTGATTCAGCATGACTGTAGGAACACCATGGCTATGGAACGGCTCAGTAGTGTTACAAAGCAATTATGAAGCAGCACAGCCGTGGAACGGCATTGGCTGTGAGGATGCCCTAAGGAGAGGTGGCTCTGGAGAGAGACAGACGTGGAGTGAGGAGGCTCTGGGTGATGCACCTCTGCAGCTAGTCAGCTCTGCTCTGCTCCCCCTGCTTTAGTCTAAGCCACTCCACTTTACCCTGTGTGGGTTTGCTTCACTTTGCTCCAGTGAGACCTGTTCAGTGTTTCAGCTCTAGCTGGGGAAACACAGTCCTCAATAGAAAGGGAAGTGCACTTCCAGAGCCAGAGGGGAGCTGACTTATATTTACAGAAGTCCCTGCCCTAGTCTCTGATTGGTTTGTTCTCCTGCAGTTGAGGACTCCAAATCCTTGCAGTTTCATTGCTCTAAAAGGCAATGTCCTGATCAGTCCAGACAGAGCCACTCTGATCGGTCCATGAAGATGCTGATGGAGATATAGTTGCACATCTCCAGTTGGACTGGGAAAGTCTCAGCCCTATTGGTTGAACTATAATTCCAGGAACTCATTCATAAGGGCTGGCCAAGATGGCAGGAACACAGTGGAGAGAGGCAGATGGTTCAGTGCAGCCTTCTCCCTGAGGCGGGTTTTGCTTGAGAGGCCCCTGTGAAATGGCTGCTAGGCTCTGTTTCTAAAATTTGAGCCCAGTTAGCCACCAAGAGTTGTGCTTAGTAGGCATCTTCTTTCTCAGTGTCCACAATGTAAACTTTGAAACAAATAAGCTAAGAAAGAGGAATCAAAAGGTTTTCCATTTTGTGAATACCGGTTTTCCTTTGTTTGTGGGATATCCACCAGCCCTTCGCCTGCACCACTGGAGGGATGGCAGCACGGACGGAGGTGCTGGTGCTGGTGATGGGTCGGGGGGCTGACAACGCTCAGTGTAGGGAGCAGACGGACCTGAGTTACCCATGCTGCTCTATAGCCTAAGTAACATGGGGATTTTCAGCTTCGTCTATGCTTGTCATCCTAATCAAATGTCAGTGATGTCATGGGAATATAAGAAAAAATCCTTAGGCTCTGGCTGGTATGGCTCAGTGGATTGAGCGCAGGCCTGTGAACCAAAGCATCACTGGTTTGATTCCCAGTCAGGGCACATGCCTGGGTTGCAGGCCATATTCCCAGTATGGGGTGTGCTAGAAACCATACATTGATGTTTCACTCCCTCTCTTTCTCCCTCCCTTCCCCATCTCTCTAAAATAAATAAATAAATAAAATCTTTTTTAAAAAAGAAAAAATTCTTAAAGCCTTTGTATTCCTAGTTAATCATAAATAATAATATTCAATAAGTATATGCTAATTAAATTTTATTTTTTTTACTTTTAAATTATTTCATTAAATTTATTGGGTGGCATTGGCTAATAAAATTATATAGGTTTCAGGTGTACAATTCTTATTGTTTTATTTTTTATTGTTGTTCAGTTACAGTCATCCTGATTTTCCCCCCATTCCTCCCCTGCTCTAGCCACCCCCTACTGCCCACATTCAATCCTCCCTCCCTCTTGTCTTTGCCCAGGGTCCTTTATACATGTTCCTTGACTTAACCCTTCTTCTTCTTTCCCTTATTATCTCCCTTGCTCCTCCCCTCTGGTCACTGTCACTTTGTTCTTTATTTCCACGTCTCTGGTTCTATGTTGCTCATTTGTTCGTTTCGTTGACTAGGTTCCACTTACAGGTGAGATCACATGGTATTTGTCTTTCATCAGCTGGCTTAATGCTTAGCATAGCATAATGCTCTCCAGTTCCATCCGTGCTGTCAGTAAGGGTAGGAGCTCCTTCTTTCTTTCTGCTGTGTAGTATTCCTTTGTGTAAATGTACCCCAGCTTTTTGACCCACTCCTGTACTGATGGGAATGTAGACTGTTCTAACACTTGGCTATTGTAAATAACCCTGCTGTGAACACTGGGGTGCATAAGTTCTTTGGAATTGGTGTTTCAGGATTCTTAATGTATAATCCCAGCAGTGGAATTTCATGGTCAAAAGGCAGTTACATTTTTAGTTTTTTGAGGAAATTCCATGCTGTTTTCCACAGTGGCTGCACCAGTCTGCATTCCCACTGACAGTGCACCAGGGTTCTCTTTTCTCCACAACCGCACCAGCGCTTGCCGTTTGTTGGTAGGAAGAATCCTGCAATTCTTAACTATAACTTCTTTTTTTTTGAATAATCAAGTCCTTTGGATTCTCTCTATGAAAATTTCAGATTCGGCTCATTCTACTGCACTGCCACAGAGCTCTCATAGCTTCCAATAATGTATTCACTTTGCCTTTAGCTGCTGGCAGACCTGCCACCAAATCCTGATCACTGCCTCCAGAATTATCTTTGAAAACTGCAACTCAGCTTAAGTCAGACTCCTGCTTAAGAACCTCTTCTGCCTTTATTTTAGGATAAGCTCCTAATTCTTAATCACCACGTAAAACGTAAGTTTCTCACAATAAGCATTGTAAATCTCATTCTCTCGCCATGCATCATGTTTTAGCTAAGACCAAGAAAATGAGTCTAGCAAATAGAAAATTAGCACTGAAATCGCAACATAATGCGAGGTGATGCTTTTTAGTTCAATCTGA
Source organism: Carollia perspicillata (assembly GCA_004027735.1). Classification (NCBI taxonomy): domain Eukaryota; kingdom Metazoa; phylum Chordata; class Mammalia; order Chiroptera; family Phyllostomidae; genus Carollia; species Carollia perspicillata. Next base: position 21,104 of record PVKM010015613.1, read on the forward strand.
TATCTGAAATTTAGTTTTAGCCTGGAAAATATATTCTCCTCCTGAAGATGAGGAAAAAATGATTTCCTCTAAAATTATAGATGTGGAGAGGAAAAATAACAATTTTTGGAACACTGCTTCAGCCTTGTTTTAGAAAGAATAACTATTACGCATGTTCCCATAATCATCATAAATTGTGTTAACATCGGTCTTGTTTCTCCCCTAAGATAATTGGTGCCCTTGTGAAAATAACCATAGAAGCATATAAGCCAAAATAAATTATAACTTTATTTGTATTCATTAAACTCTGCTGAAAAATTAACAAAGCCATCCGATGGAGTATGTCACAAACCTGATGAAATGGGTGTTTTTCTGAAATCTGGAGCAATAACACCCATCCTACCCTTCATCCTGACCTTTGATGTCTACGTCACACTTTTTTTCTTGGTTTTTAGTTTCTCTAACTTTGACTTAAAGTATTTGTTTCAAAAACCAAAGAATTAACCCATTTTCTGATGGGTACCATGACAGTTTTTAACCTTATTCTCCTGAGTAATGAGGAATCTGTTTTCTGTAACTAGGTCAGCATGGTTCAAATGGAGCTTGTGTGGCAAACGTTTCATGAAAACGTTCACTCAATTGTTCCAAAGCACGCTTTATCCATACTGTTCAACACTCAGTTTAAACACTCTTCTTTGCGTCTCTGGCTTATCATCCACACAAGAATTTAATAGAGAACAGGGCTCATTAACTCATCTACGTATCTTTGGGCACATCAAGGCATATCAATGCATCCCAAAACAGGTATTAGATAAATCTTCTTTTACTGATATGTAATAATTTTAAAGAACACTTAAGTTAATATGAAAATGTTTTCTGTTCTATTACTTTTGTTGTGTTTTGCTTTATTAGTATCAGTAGCTTTTCAAAAATAATATTGAGTTCAAATGCATTGCCTTAATTTGTAAAAATGGAATTTAAGGATGAATTTGAAGTAATATGATTTAAATACTTTTGATTTAAACATTATAACTGGGTAGCTGCCCCTTGGTATCCTCAGGAAATTTGTTCTAGGACCCTGTCCTTGCCTTGCAGGTACCAAAATCTGTGTCTGTTCATGGCCCTAATGTAAAATGGGACAAATGACATACATTCTTCCATATATTTTAAATAATCTCTAGGCTACTTCTAATACTCAATACATTGTAAAGGGTATATAAACTACATAGTACACATCAACAGCCACATAGCCTTTTAAAAAATATTTTTAATCTGTTGCTGGTTGCATCTCTGGATATGGAATCTGTGGATACAGAGGGCTGAATATATTAGAAAAATAAGCTTTGCATGCTAGCAAGTACTTTATGATGCGCTTTAGAAAAGAAAGCTGTCACTATACAAAGCATTACTGACTTTGTTTTCTTTCTGGGTGCATGTGACTGAAAAGCACTGTGACTTCTTTATACATCTGCAAGCCTAGACAATATCCCAGTGCTGACCCCCTCTGGTACTGCAGGTGAATAGGGTTCCAAATCCGTGTAGGCACCAGACATTTGCTGAAACAGTGGTCCCTTCTGTTTCCCTTAACTAAGTGTCCACACGTGCAATGGACTATGTCAGCAGGGCTCTTCACCCTGGAGTGGCATAAGTGTGAGGAAAGGATACTTTATTCCTTATAAAATACAGTGGGAAGTGAAGGTGGGGCCAGTGATGGGTAGTAATCATAAATTTTATGCTCAGATATATGAAAAGTTTTCTTTATTGCCTTTTATTTTTGTTAAAAAATACCAGTTCATTTTTTGGTTCAGAAGACTGTCACTGTTTGGATGTCCTGAATACATTCACATTGCTTCCAAAATATACATTTGAAAGATTAGAAGCGAGGTAAAAAGTTCAGAAGATTGACGAGTAGGGCAAAGGAGACATGAGTTTCCCCTGAGTTGCTGTGGTGGGCCAGGCCTTGCTATCTTTGCCTCACCTATATTCAGGAGCAGCTCATCAGAAAGATTTTTTCTACCATACTGGGCATTCACTCTTCCCCATGAATGTCAACTGCCACTTGAAGGTAAAGAATTTGATAGGAATCCTTAGGATAGCTCCTCTCTACTTGTATTCCCTTCAAGCTTTACCTGTAATGTTTATGATCAATCTCATCAAATAAGAACATACAGACTGAAAGTGAAACTCCATCTGACTTTGTGACATTGTGTTATGCATGTAATAAAAAGCCCTACTGGGCTGTTGTTAGTCTAGATGCTCAAAGTCATGTTCAATTGGTTTAGTTTATTCCCCTGATAGAAAAAGAAATAATTCACACATGCTTCCTACTACCTTCTACCCTGATCCAAGTGAGTTTTCTTAATTTAAATGAACTTGACCCATCTTCTTATTTTCTTTGTGAACATTAGGTAGTGAGTCATCAATCTCTTTTGTTTAACAATAGTATGCATTCTTACATAGTAGATACTTGTTTAACAACATCAAAAAATTAATATGAATAAATGTTTTAGCCAAGCCCAATATTCAAAAATGAAATGTAGAAGTAGGGAATGAAACATGGGTATATGACTTGCTTGATTATAAGTATATATGTAACAACAATAACAAAATAGCCTCTGGTTAAACCGAATGCCAAATAAATTAAACGTTCACACAGTTTAATTCTACTCCTATAGTTCTGAGTATCTCCTTGAGAAATGGATATCTTTCTTCTTTGGGCATTGGGAATGGAAAGACATGGAACGTTCTGGAAAATTGATCATGCCATTTGCTGATTGTTTTGATCGTGTGCACTTTAGATGACAAGCTGGTCAAAGTCGGAGAAGAGAAAAAGATCGCAGCTGCTAAGAAAGGTGGGTTGGCCCAGTGATAGATGCGTGCCATAACCTGCATCTCCTGAGTCCGTCTTTTCACTATTCAGAAACTTTGGATCCAGTAACTTAAATCAACTACTGTGGGAACATTTAAACTCAGGAAATTGAGCAGCGTTATAAATGAGGGCTCACACAGGTCTGGAAAGCCATTTTAGCAGCACACTGCTGGTTGTAACAATTCTTTCAGAGTTCTGGGGGCCTTGAGGGAAGTACGGACGGTGCCAGGTTTCTTTTTCTCTCTTGGATTCAGAGAAAATCTGACATGATAGGGGTATGGACAAGGCATTGGTTGTTGGCCATAATAAACAGGAGATGATAAAATTAAAGACAGAAACCCTAAAAATTCATGAAGACAAAAGTGTGCAAAAAACTTCCATGACTATGTCTCTGATTCTTGGTGTTTGTAACATTTGTCCCAAACACTATGCATCCAGAGTTCCCATGAGTAGGTAGGAGGTCATTGTTCTAAAATAATTAGAGTGAAAATTTCTTTCATAAGCCTTCACATCTGATTAATTTTTTAATCTCAGTTAGTCAGCCACACCACTATCAAGCAAATCCTTCAACTTGAAGTTTTAGGCACAATTTAATTCAGTTTCTCAGCAGACAGCAACTCTGATAGATAGCCATATGTTGTAGGCAGAATAGTAGTCCCCAAAGATAAGCACATCTTAATTCCAAGAAACTATGAATATTGACCGTACATGCCAAAACTGACGGTGCAGATGTGGTGAAAGTTAAGGACTTTACTGAAGAATTACACTGAAATATCCCAGTGAACATAATCTAAACTTTGGAATCATTAAAAACAAAGGACTTTTCTCAGGTAAGTCCAGAGAAAGAGTTGTGTTGAGGGAAGCAGTGTCAGAAAATCACTACTTTGTTCATGTTGAAGATGGGGGAAAGGGACCATGAGTAAAGGTTTATGGCCCATTTTTACAAGGTAGAAAATGCAAAGTAACTAATTCTCCTCTCGGGCCTAGAGAAAGGAATAAAACACCTTGATTTTAGTCCAGTGAAACATATCAAACTTACAGAACTATAATATGATATAATATAATATAATATAATATAATATAATATAATATAATATAATGTAATGTAATGTAATGTAATGTAATGTAATGTAATGTAATGTAATATAATATAATATAATATAATATAATATAATATAATACAATACAATACAATACAATATAATATAATATAATATAATATAATATAATATAATATAATATAATATAATATAGTGCTGTTTGAACCCTGGCTGGTGTGGCTCAGTGGACTCCGTGCCTGACTGGGAACCAAAGGGTCTTGGGTTGGATTCCCAAGCAGGGCACATGCCTAGGTTTTTAGCCAGGTCTCCAGTAGGAGGTGCATGAGAGGCAACCACACAATAATGCTTCAGTCCCTCTCTTTCTCCTTCCCTTCCCCTCTGTCTAAAAATAAATAAATAAAATCTTTAAAAAATAAAATAAAATAAAATTGTACTGTTTTAAGTCACTAAATCTGTTGTAATTTGTTATGGTAGCAATAGAAAATGAATGCACTATAGTTTAGTTTTTGGGGGGGTTAAAAATACTTATTTCTCAAAAAAATGTTGTTGCCATGATCTTTTTTCTAAGACCTGCATATAGAAAAGTCTCTTGCTGCTACCCTAGCTGACTGAGTACAAAGGAAATGATGAAAACCCACACAGAGATAGTTCTCAGTGGGTAGACCAGTTGGAAGACAATGCTTAGCACCAGAAAGAGGATTTGAAGTGAGTTGATCATAAGGCTCACAATAGGAAGATGTTTGTGTGAGTCTGGGTCAAATATGTGCCTCTCTAACTAAAGTCCTGTACCATGGAGGGCAAGCGGCCTATCTGTCATATCTTCAGATATTCAGTTCTTGGAGAAACACAGGAATTCTGCCAAAGTTCTTGGAGCAGGTCTCTGGATGTCTGACTGGGTTCAAATTCCAGCTTGGCAGCTTCATGACTGCGAGACTTTGAGTAAGTCAAAATACATATTGTGCCTTGATGTCCTCATCAACAAAATGGACTCATCTCCAAAATGCAAAGGATGGTTGGGAGGATTAAATGAGTTAATATAATGGTCCTTCATTCAACTATGTTGTATCTGATAAAACCTACCACTGTGGGATGCTGGAAAGTATAAGGGTCATGAGCTTGATGTTGACAGCAAATATACCGATTGGAGTGGGTTTTTAAAAATAAGAATATGAAATTAATTTTCTCACCTCACTTAAAAGCTATGGGAACTTTAAACCCAATACGTGAGTGATCTCTGAATTGCCTTCATGTATTCTCACTCAGATCTCAGCTGAGTTCACAAACAGATGCTTGGGAAGTGGATGTCTAAGGACTATTATAAAATTCCACTTTGGGGATGGAAAATTGGATAATCCAGGGTTCTCAGCTTGAACTTCAAACATTCTTGAGAAAAGTGGCCAGTCTATAAAAGAATATAATTATAAATTCCCATACTTCAATGGAAATATGCCCACTGGGAAAGTTCAATGAGGACCATTTTGTTCCCTACAATGACTTGAAGTTTACAAATGTATTCTATATTTGTCTATCACCCAGAGATTCTTGTAACCCAAGATAGCAAAACAGCAGGATGCATCTGCTTTTGAGACAACCATGATCCCTTCACCCTTCCCTGGGACACTGCCAAGCAGGGTTCCAGAAGTAGCATATATGATAAAGGGGCTGGCTCTGAATCCCAGCATAGATTTGCACTGCTTCTGTACATTCCAAGTGATAACTACCTTATACACTCTTACACCTGTATGTTTGATACATATAGTTGTGGCTACAGATATCTTCGTCTATGGAGGTAAATTTTAAAAGAAACATTTTTAACTTAAGATAGTTCAAATATTTGGTGAAGATTAGCTAAGAATTTGAGATATGGTCCATACCTATTTTAGAACCTACTAAAAATATATCTATTTTTTATATGGCAATGTTTTACTTTACTATATCAGTGTCTAATATGCTCTGTAGTTGATTTGTAGCTGGCTACATGCCCACGTAAAGTATGAGCAACTTGACAGATGCATAGGAATGCTTGGGGTATATTGTAGTAGCTTCACTGTCATTCTGGAACATAATGCAGTGACCTAGTATTCAGAGCTTTATTCCATTACTGAATTTAGAATTGAGGAAAACAGGTGCACCATAATTATCACAGATTCCTTCATCTCTTACAGTACATAGAAAAATGCATAGCTCATATGCTGATATTGCCAAAGCTTAAATGAACTTGCAGTTTCATGGTACAGCTCTAGGTACAAAGGGATGATTATGTATAGACTTATCTATCAATCAATCCTTGACCATCCATCTACGTAGGTCAAGCTAAAGAGCAAGGATGAAGTATGTGTGTCTATATGATTGTGTGTATAACACACTTTTATACACATACAAGTATATTTATGTTTGCATACACATAAATCTGCATGTGCACATGTATTAGTAGACAAGTATTTCTGTCTTTTGCTATCTGTCTTACCATCCACCAATTTCTTTTGCCTGGGAATCATAAGATAAAATTGGCAAGAGCTACTCAAAAACTTTGGGTTATTCACAACCACATAGGCAGAAGTTCAACTCCAAGAAGATGACAGGGCCCTGCACCAGTGGAACCAGATTACCTCCACATCAAGGTCATCAGGGGCCACCTTGCAGTGTGACATAGATCATGACAGAGATGGCAGGGGAGGCGACTAATGTTACAGAGCAGCTGCCACCTTCCATGCATGTTGTTTGGTCCTCACAAAATCCACAGTTAGAAG
>PVKM010015614.1:0-27720 GCA_004027735.1 Carollia perspicillata
TTATTCATTCAAATAACTTTTCCACTTGTTACTCTTCCCCTTCCCCTTCTGGTAGCCCTGTACTTCAGATGTTGGAACGTTTAAAGATGTCATGAGGTTCCTAAGCCTCTCCTCACTTTTTTGAATTCTTGTTTCTTCATTCTTTTCTGTTTGGTTGTTTCTTTCTTCTTTCTGTTCCACTCCATTGATTTGAGTCCCAGTTTTCTTCCCATCACTATTGGTTCCCTGTACATTTTCCTTCATTTCCCTTATTGTAGCCTTCATTTTTTCATCTAATTTGCAACCAAAATCAACCAATCCTGTGAACAGCCTGATCACCAGTGTTTTGAACTGTGCATCTGATAGGTTGCCTATCTCTTGGTCACTTAGTTGTATTATTTCTGGAGCTTTGTTCTGTTCTTCTGTTTTGCCATTTTTTTTTCAGTCTGGTCCCACCTGTTATGTAGTGAGAGGCGGAGCCTTAGTTGTTCACCAGGGCGGGGCAAGATAGTTGGTTGTGATGCTATCTGTGGGGGCGGGGGGGGGTCAGAGAGGGAACCATGGTGCCTGTTCTGCCCTCTCTCGGATTTGCGTCCCCTTTGCTGCCTCTTACAAGCAAACTGGGGGCCCCTGTAAGCCAGAGTTTTTAAAGATTTTATTTATTTATTCTTAGAGAGAGAGAAAGGGAGGGAGATAGACACAGAGAGAAACATAGCTGTGAGACAGAGACATCTATTGGCTTCTTCTGGCAGTGCCCTGACCAGAGACCAAATCAAACCTGATGAGTTTTCACCCTGAGGGATGATGCACAACCAGCTGAGCTACACCAAAGAGGGTTGTGAGCCACAGTGGAAAATGTAGATAAACCTAACTTACCTATTGCTGCTATGCATGGTAGGGACAGAGACAATGAAACACTATTTCAGCCATAAATCTTCCCAGTGGACCTAAATAACCAAGGACCAAAGTGGGTAACCTAAGCAACTGACCCAGAGCCACTCATTTGCCAAGGCAGTATGTCTTTTGCATTCTGCTGTGTTTCCTTGCAGTCATTAGCCAATGTCTTGATAATCATTAACTAAAAATCAAGCAGCAGGAGGAGAATACTGACTTTTTCAGAGGAGGAAACAGAATCCCAGGAGTTTGTGGGGAAGGAGGAACAGAGGGAGGTTGAGGTTCAGGATTGCCTTAGAGCCAGATACAAATCATGAAAGACAGCTGGAATAAACAAATGCAGGAATGACACCACCATTTGGTGACTGTTTCTCCTTGCTCTGTTAGGTGGGGAAACAACTAAGAGGCTGCAGGCTGTTTGAAGAGAACTCCAGTGTTTGATCCCTAATGGCAGTGCTAATGGGAACTGTCATGGTGTTTCACACTAGGACATTTTCTCAACACTCCCCTGGTTATGCATAGACTGATTGGGGAGAGTTGGTCTCACCCTGCCTGCAAGGTGAGCTTGGTCTTTGTGAGGGCGGTGCCTTTCCCAGCTTTCATCAGTTGGTAGCAGTTCAGCTCTCAGAGTGAAGACAGGAGATAAGACAGCAGTTCAGCTCTCAGAGTAGCAGTTCAGCTCTCAGAGTAGCAGTTCAGCTCTGCACAGATGTGAGTTTGGATTCTTAGCTAAATTTGAAGACATGGACATGGAAAACCTTGCAAAGTGGCTCTGCTTTTATGAGTGAGTGATCGACTGCTTTAGAGGACTTTTTTTTGTGACAAGCTGTTCACACAAAGCAAAGTTGATCATAACTGTTCACCTCTGTTGGAACAAAAGGAGTATTTAACAAAGGCTTTGATAAATGTTAAATGGAGTGATTTCCCAGGTGTCTGGGTCTATGTTAGGAAGACGTCTGACTGCCACTGAGAAAAAAATAGTATTGGCAAAGGCAAGTTTGGTCAAGGTTTTTTAACCTTCAATATCAATTTCAAAACTTTTCTACTGAATAAATTTAGAATTTTCTTCTTTGAAAATATTCCTGGATTTATTCTTGGTAGGGATTTGAGAACTTGAAAACAATCACAAAAAGAGAGTATTGCCCCAGGATCTTAGTTTTACAATTCAATCCCTCCCCCCCACAAACATCTTTCTCAGCCCCATTACCTATTGGCTGTATGACTGTGGGCTGGTTACCAAACCTCTCTAAGGGTCATTGTTCTCTCTATAAAATAGGAATGTAGATCAGAGTTGTGAGAATTTATAAAGTTCTACACACAGGGACTAGTACATGGTGAGCTCCAAATAAAAGTTAGTTCTTATTGTTATTTTCAGTTATTGGGAGGTAATTATGTGTCAGGCACTACTCCAGGGGTTGAAGATGGGTAAGACTATAATGGGGTCCTTCCCTTTAAAAAACAGCCCAACACAGTGGCCCTCAAGTCTAGCCCCCAAAGCAGCACCAACAGCATCAATAAGAACTTGTTGAAAATGCAAATTCTCAGGTCCCACCCCAGACCTACCAAATCAAAACTCTGGGGGCACAGCACAACCACCTGGTTGAAAACCAGGATCAAAAAAATAGGACACATCTGATATGTGTTCCCTAATGATTCTAAATTTTGGTGAATTTAGTTTCATGTGCTTAGAGACCCCTCAGGTCCTGAATACATCACGTGTGAATGAATAATCCACATGTGCCAAGAACTGTCACATACAATTTTTGTAACTACCATAAATGCACCAGTAGTTTTGCATTTCTCCAAATGCATCTTTCTGCTGTGAATTAGAGACAATATATCAAGTAATTAGGAAGAATTAGGCCATGGTTGGTAAGAAGAGAGGATGATGGGCAGTGAGCACTCTCAGCCATAAAAACAACTGAGGTGGGTGGAGGAAGGCAGAACGGCTGATGTCAGCGCCTGGCTTCTCAGGTGTTGGCGGTCTGCACTTAGATTTGTGTGCTATTTGGGACTTCCTTATCATGTCTGATCTTTTGTTTTTCTCTCTTAAAGTTTTAATCAATCAACTTATAATTTGTAGTTGTAACAAATTGAACTGAGAATCATAAAAACAGATTGCTATTGAAACTCCTTTGGGATCAAAAACATCACTCAAGTTTTTCTAAGTCTGTTTTTTTTTTAAACAAATAGTAAACTCTACAATGTAAGTTTGAAAGTGTGAGGTATTTCAGGAACACAATTATAATGTTGAAACAGAATAAAATATGCATTGCTGGTACTGTTAAAGAATATGAACAAAAATTGTCACTTTACATAATGGTACTTCAACTCCAAGCTGTGTCTGTGTGGCCCAAACATGAGAGAATGAAGAAACTGAACAGCCAAACTCGGCTGCTGTGCTCACTGTGCAGTAATGCCTTTGGGATGGCTTTCTCCTTCTCTTCTCATTTTTTTAAAAATATATTTTATTAATGATGCTATTACAGTTGTCCCATTTTCCCCCCTTCATTCCCCTCCACCCTGCACACCCTCTCCCACCCACATTCCTCCCCTTTAGTTCATGTCCATGGGTCATAAATTCTTTAGCTTTTACATTTCCCATACTATTCTTGCCCTCCCACTGTCTATTTTCTACCTACCATCTATGCTACTTATTCTCTGTATTTTCCCTCTCTCTCCTCCTCCCACTCCCCTGTTGCTAACCCTCCATGTGATCTCCATTTCTGTGGTTGTTCCTGTTCTAGTTTTTTGCTTAGTTTGTTTTTGTTTTTGCTTTAGGTGTAGTTGTTAATAACTGTGAGTTTGCTGTCCTTTCACTGTTCATATTTTTTATCTTCTTTTTCTCAGAAAAGTCCCTTTAACATTTCATATAATAAGGGCTTGGTGATGATGAACTCCTTGAACTTGACCTTATCTGAGGAGCACTTTACCTGCCCTTCCATTCTAAATGAAAGCTTTGCTGGGTAGAGCAATCTTAGATGCAGGTCCTTGCCTTTCATGACTTGGAATACTACTTTCCAGGTCCTTCTTGCCTGTATGGTTTCTTTTGAGAAATCAGCTGACAGTCTAATGGGAACTCCTTTGTAGGTGACTGTCCCCTTATCTCTTGTTGCTTCTAGGATTCTCTCCTTCACTTTAATCTTAGCTAATGTAATTATGATGTGCTTTGGTGTGTTCCTCCTTGGGTCCATCTTCTTTGGGACTCTCTGAGCTTCCTAGACTTCCTGGAAGTCTATTTCCTTTGCCATATTGGGGAAGTTCTCCTTTATTATTTGTTCAAGTAAGTTTTCAATTTCTTGATCTTCCTCTTTTCCTTCTGGTACCACTATGATTCAGATGTTGGAATGTTTAAGGTTGTCCCAGAGGTTTCTAAGCCTCTCCTCCCTTTTTTTTTAATTCTTGTTTCTTCATTCTTTTCTGTTTGGTTGTTTCTTTCTTCTTTCTGTTCCACTCCATTGATTTGAGTCCTAGTTTTCTTCCCATCACTGTTGGTTCCCTGTACATTGTCCTTTATTTCACTTAGCACAGCCTTTATTTGTTCATCTAATTTGCGACCAAATTCTACCAATTCTGTGAGCATTCTGATCACCAGTGCTTTGAACTGTGCATCTGATAGGTTGGCTATCTCTTCATCGCTTAGTTGTATTTGTTCTTGAGCTCTTATCTGTTCTTCCCTTCTGTTTGGGCCATGTTTTTTTTTTTTTTTTGTCTCGTCATGCCTGTTACATATGAGGGGCAGAGGCTTAGGTATTCACCAGGGTGAGGCAATCCAGGTGCTGGGTTGAGATACTGTTTTGGGGGGTGGGGTCTGAGAGGGAACAATGGCATTTGCTCCACTCTCCCTTCTGCCTCTTCCCCCAAGCAAACTGGGCCCTTCTGGTGCCAATTTCTGTGTGGGTGGGCTTGTGTACATTCTAAGACCATGTGGGTCTCTCCAACAAACTCTCCTGTGAGGCTGGGGGTCTCTCCCGCTGCCTCAACCCCCACAGGTATTTTAAATCTGTGTTTTGAGGCTTTATTTCCATGTGTTAGGGCCCTGGATTGTGTGGTCTGTCTCCCTCCCCAGTTTCATCTGGTTTATCTGGGCACAAATGTGGGACTGCCCAGTCAGCCAGCTGCCTTGAGTGCCATGTTGGGTCTGCCAGTCACTGACTGTGTGACCAGAGTCCACCCACTGCTGTCTTGCGTGCCCGGGGTCCATCAGCTGCTGCCTGTGCACCCAGGGTCCATAAACCACTGCTTTTTTTTTTTTTTGCCACAATCCCCCTCCACCTGGTGCCCGACTCCACCCTTCCTACCGACCTGGATGAATGTGTCTGTTTTAACTCCTTCATTGTCAGAATTCCATACAGTTCAATTTTCTGTTAGTTCTGGTTGTTATTTTGTTTCTAAATTTTTTTGTCCTTATTTTTATTGTGCAAGGAGGCACAGTGTGTCTACCTACACCTCCATCTTGGCAAGAAGTCTCTTCTCATTTATTAAAAGAAACTTAAAGACTATTTCAGGGAGCCTTGTGCTGAGACAACATCTCTTACAGAAAAATGACATAACACAGGCAATTACAGAGAAGTGGAAGATGAACAGATCTGGAGGTCTATAATGTGCTCAGCTCTATAAAGTTCTTAATCAAATAAGGTAATCACTAAAGACAGGAATATGTGTGACAAAGTGTTTTATTGCCTAAAATGTGAGAAATTGCAGGCAAGGTTGAGGATTGTCTTAGGGGATAACAGTCCTGATCAGATGCAGTGCGTATGAGTTAGCAAAGAGAGTAAATTTTATAGAACCAGATGAAGAAAGAAGAAAACCTAGATGAGGCAAAAGCAATGGCATTTATTTATTTCCTTTAGTGCAAAGATGCTAAAGGTTTCACTTCTATGTTGTTGGAGGACTCAAAATTAAACCAGGCCATATACACTCTCTGTTACTAAACCTATACTTATATTTCAGTCCAATCAATAACGTAGACACAAATGTCACCTTGCAGCCAGTGTCTTGTGTTGTCCTTGGAAGAATTAGAAGTACAGCACAGCAATGAACACCTCCTGTTTCTGAGACAGGTAGACCTTGGTTGGAATCCTACCTCTACTGCTTGGTATTCATAAGATTTTGGACACATTGCTGAGATTTTTCTTCCTTGTAAAATGAGGTAGAGTCATTGTGATGACTGAATGAGATATTCACAATGAGATAATCACCTGACTTATTCCACTGAGCATAATACTCTCCATATCCGTCCACATTGTCACAAATGGCAGGATTTCATCTTTTTATGGGTGAGTACTATTCCATTATTTGTATGGAAAATAATACAATAATTAGCAAATAATAATACAAGAATAAAGCCTGTGTTTTGCTTACAACTATAAACCTGTTTTTTTCTCCACCCTGTATTGACATCTTTATCCATTCATCCATCAGTGCGTACGAAGTTTGCTTCTATGTCTTGACTATTGTAAATAATGCTGCAATGAACATAGGAGTACCATTTGTATACCTTTACAAATTAGTGTTTTCATATTATTCAGGTAAATACCAAAGGACAAATTGCTGGATTATATGATAGTTCTATTTTTAATTTTTTGGAGGAACCTCTATACTGTTTTCCACAGTGGCTGCACCAATTAAAAATTCTCACCAACAATGTATGAGAATTCCCTTTTCTCTGCATCCTCACCAATGCTTGTCATCTCTTGTCTTTCTAATTATGGCCATTCTAACAGGTGTGAGGTGAAGTATATCATTGTGGTTTTCACTTGCATTCCCCTAATAAACAGAGATGTTGTACATCTTTTCATGTTCCTGTTGGCCATCTGTATTTCTTCCTTGGAAAAATGTCTATTCAGATCCTCTGCCTATCTTAAAATGTTTTTTAACTTTTTTTTAGAGGGGAAGGGAGAGAGAAGGAGAGGAAGAGAAAGATCAATGTGGGAGAGAAACATTGATCAGTTGTCTCTCATATGCACCCTGACCAGAGACCAAACTTGCAACCTAGGCATGTGCCTAGACTGGAATTGAACACATGACCTTTTGCTTTGCAGGTCAATGTTCAACCAACTGAGCTACACCAGTCAGAGTGTTTGCCCATGTTTTAATTGTATTTTGTTGTTGTTGAGTTGCATGGATTCTTCATGTATTTTGGACATTAGCCTCATTTAAAAGTATCATTTGCAAATATTTTCTCCCATCCAGTTGGTTGAGTTTTTGTTTTGATAGTTTCCTTTGTTGTGCAAAAACTTTTGTTTGATGTAGTCCCACTTGTTTATATTTGCTTTTGTTTCCCTTGCCTTTGGAGTCAAATTCACAAAAATCTTTCTGAGAACAATGTCAGAAGCTTTGTGCCTGTGTTTTATTCTATTAATTTTATTGTTTCAAGTCTTAAATTCAAGTTTTTAATCTATTTTGAGTTAAATTTTGTGTATGGTATATGAGAGTGGTCTAGTTTCTTTCTTTTTTAAATATGGCTGTCCAGTTTTTCACCACCATTTATTGAAGAGATTTTTCTTTGTCCATTGTGTGTTCTTGGCTCCTTTGTTGTAAATTAGTTGCCTGTGTATGTGTGGGTGTATTTCTGGGCTTTCTATTCTGTTCCATTGGTCTGTGTGTCTTTCTGCCAGTACCATAATAGGTTGATTACTATAGCTTTGTTGTATAGTTCAAAATTGGGGCATGATATCTCTAGCTTTGTTCTTTTAGGATTTTTTTAGTAAGATAAATACAGCACAAACAATAAAGGGAAAAATAGTAAACTTGATTACATAAAAATTATGGAAACAATAAAAAGGTCTCATATAAGGTAAGATTTCAGGGAGCAAGATCCATGTTAGAGAGGCAAAATAATGAGTAAATTAAGACATTAGCAAAGGATGGAAGATATTATGCTTTGTTTTTTTAGAATTAAATATGTTTCTTCCTTAGTCCTTTTTATTATTTTTATTAATAAAGAAGGAGTCAAGAATATATTATATTAACAGATAATACAAATATATTTCAGTCTTCCACTGAGCCACACCAGCCAGGGCATAAATATATTTGGGTGTTTAGCAGAGGTCCAAAAGGATGTTAGCTTACACAATTCTTTATACTCATCTCTGAAGTTGGTTATTGGCTAGAAAAATTTGCCCCCAATCTCTGTGAAATCTGCTTTATGGGTTACAAAATTATCACTTTGTTGTCATAGGTTAAATATTTATTTCCTAAATAGCTTTCAAGCACCTCACCACCAAAAGCATGTTTATTTTATGTCTGTCTCCAGGAGCAAGCATTGCACTTGGCACATGGTGGGGGTTTGGTAAAGGCTTGATGAATGGATAATAATGGTTATTTACCCCCAAACCCTGCTTTCCCACCACATTCTCCAGTGTTAGCAAAGTTTAGGCCAAGGCCAGGGGGTAACAAATTCTTGAGGCTGATGCAGGTTCAAGGGGAGCAAGTAGTCTTTACAGAAGATTAGGAGGGTCAATGGGTCCGGAGTCGACCCATGTACTGATTTCCACATTGAGTGAATTCAGATCTAGTTCCATCAGTTCTGGCCCTCAAATGCAGCCCACTCCTCAGATTTGTCCTAAATTTCCCCCAATTTTCTGTAGAATCCACTGGACAAGGGAGAATGAGGTCTGATCTACCATTTTGCTCCCCTTTCCCCTCCTCCTTGACCTGCTCTCAAGGCTGGCAGGATGGAGAGGGCTCCAGGAGAGGCAGGCATGGCCGACAGGACCACACGGTGCACTGACTCTGTATGCTCCAGTTTTTACTTCTCCCAGTTCCTCTGTGGACAGCCAGTGAAGGTAACGCATCTAAGTGCCATATTCCTCCTTTAGTGAGGAATTGTTTATTGTTAACAATAAGGTCAGCAAACAACTTAAATAAGATGCCATTGTCGTCTGTCAGATTTTCTATTTCAAAAGTATAACATCAAAGGCTGAAAGAAAATTGGTACTAGGATAGAATGGAAGTAAAAAATTCTTATAAACTTTCTTTAAGGCAATTCGGTAATATATATCCAAAGCCTTAAAAATGTGCAACCCTTTGACTCAGTGATTTTCATTTTCTAAAAATATATTCCAAGGAAATAGTAATATGCACAGATGGTGCTAACAAAGATGTTCATGGTGAGTTAATTTACTAGAGTAAAACATACAAACAACTTAAATGCCCAGTCATGGGATGCTGGTTAAGTGAACTACCTATATAATGAAATACTGTGCACACATTAAAAAAATAATAATGATGTAGGTGATACTTCAAAACATATAACTAAGTGGGAAAAAAAGTTCCAAAATGTATTATAATATGAATGCTTTATTTTTAAATTTCCATAGTTTCTACCTCTGATTCAATATGATGAACTCAGGACAACTATGTGTATATCTATATCTATGGCTATATCTATATCTAATCTATATCTATATCTATATTCAGTGAAAAGGAGATTTGAAACATTTTTGCAAGCTAAACAAAATGCCAAGTGTGGTGATAGTTAAAACTGAGTGGAGTAGCCCTGGCTGGTGTAGCTCAGTGGATTGAGCGTGGGCCTGCGAACTAGAGGATCATGGTTTGATTCCCAGTCAGGGCACATACCTGGGTTGCAGGCCAGTTCCCAACAGGGGATGCACGAGAGGCAACCATACATTGATATTTCTTTCCCTCTCTCCTTCCCTTCCCCTCTAAAGATAAATAAATAAAATCTTAAAAAATGGAGTAAAGTACAGCCCATACTCAGAGGAGTGGGGGTAGCCAATCTCTCTGGGGAAAACCCCAGGGAAGCTCTGGGCTTGGGGCCAATAGTTTGGAAGAGTAAGAACAAGAAAAGGTGCTGAAAACCAGAACAAATTGGAAGTCTGCCTAGGGAGTCACAGTACCATCTGCCCCAGCCCTGTGTGCTGTGGAAAATGGCCAGCATTCACTCCCATTCCCAGGCCCTAAACTGGAGCAGTTTTCTAAAGAGAAATTAAATAAACTGCCTGGGGAAATTCCTGCTATAAGGGTGGATGTCTCTTCATAAACTCACCAAAAAGTGAGTCCCTGGTCCGTAGATCCAGCAGGCCCTGCCCCACACAAACACAGAGTTCCCAGGCAGACTCTCCAGACTCCCCATTGAAGGATGGGAGCACTTCATATCCCAGCCACCCACGTGATTAACCTGTTTATATAATTCTGATGTAAACAGGCTAGATCTTACACCAGGAGGTCAAGTCTGGTGTTGAAAGAACAAGAAGTTTCAATTCTAGATACAATGGTGATAATACAACTAATAGAACTAAATATAGTTTATTAAAATTGGAAGAAGGGCTGAGGATAGTGCAAGTGACAATCTCATACCAGAGATTCAAAGATATTACCTAAATTGATATATTAATATATCAATCGTGAACAACAAGCATCCCATTTAGAGTTCTGAAGGTTACCACCAGAAACTCTAAAACAGAAATGGCCACAGAAGGTTGTGCCTTCTCTATTCCCTGATTTTTTCACCATGTACACATACAGCATCAATAAAAATTTTAAAACAAAGGGCAGAAAGCATTTATAGAGATCATCATTGTGCTTTTTTATTTCCCGTATGTAATTCAGAAATACATAAATATAAAAATGTTGCCATTTGCCCTAGCTGGTGTGGCTCAGTGGATTAAGCACCAGCCTGTGAATGGAAAGGTTTCTGGTTCAATTCCCAGTCAGGACATATGCCCCTAGTTGGGGACATGCAACCCATAGAGGTTTCTCTCCTCTCTTTCTCTCTCCTTCCCCTCTCCAAAAAAAAAAAAAAAGTTGGCATCAGCATTGAGGTACATTTAATGAGAAGATGACTTTTTCTCTATAAATTTCCAGATATAGAATTGACACCACATGTTTTTAATATTTTCCAAGCAAATCACTTATTAAAATAAAAAACTAGTATATTTGCTTTTGCTTTTATTCCTTACTAGAACCTCAGGTTTTTTGTTTTCTATTTTTTTTTATGTTTGTCAAACCATTTTCCTGGCTTCTTGGGATTATGCAGTAGCAATTTTGATTAGTGGTGCTCCTCTGTGTGGGGACAGCTGTCACTGGGCCTGTGTATGTAGGAAATTTTCACAGTATTACCCAGGTAAGTGACTGAACAGAGAGTTAAAGCCTTACAAATATTTTGCCGTTAAAGGGAACCTTCAAAAGGCCACTTGAGTACCCAGCCATTTTGTAATCATCTTGTATTTCACTCCTCTCCTTCACTTACTGTATCTACTTTACTTTCTAGTATTTCCTCTCCAGATAGTTGTAAAAGCTTTATTTATTCCCTTCACCACTCTGGCAAGCATAAATTCCTTACCCCCTTTTTTCTGCTTTTATCTTTCTTCATGTTTGTGCCTAATCTGAAGGTTCCCAGAAATATAGTTTTCAGAGAGGAAATGCAACTAAAACCCTATCAGTCAATTCCTCAAATGTTCAGAAGGGTCCACAGACATTGGCACATGGTTACCTTTTGAATTCATGTTCCCACATTTGTTCAAATGCACCTGATCTGCTTTATCTGGAATCCCTAATGAATTTAGGAACAAGATTTTTCTTTTGTTGTCTCTTTCTTTACAAGATTACCTATTACCCCATTTCTTTGAGCAGGTTCTTAGTTTTATACCTGCAACATGGGATCTCCACCAACTGGACATGGCCCTCACCTGGAACTTGTTTGTGACATTTGCTCTGCAGTGAAAGCCAACTCTGTCAGCCCCAGTGCCAGGGGGATTCCACACTGGAAACAAACAATTATTGAACTGTTGGTACTGAGACCTAGTGTACAATGAGGGTGCTGTTCTGTGAATGCTGCGGCTGACCGACTGCCCTGCAGCACAAGCTCAGGTGAAGTGGGAAGAGGACAGGAAACGGAAAAATCTGCCACGATCCCTACCAACTTCACTGGTGGAATCGTTTACATTTTCATATACAAGGAAAAGTTGAAAATAACTCTTGGTTAGAAACATGAGAGATGAAAGATGGGGAAGATTTCTTTGAATTCATATTAATCACAAACCAGGGAACTTTAGCAACATACATTTATTTTCTCTCAGGCCTGAGGCAAGAAGTCCAAGATCAATGGGTCAGCAGGGTTGGTTTCTTCTGAGGCCTCTCTCTTTATGGCACATGTGGTTACCTTCTTGAACCTAAAGACCATGTGCCTTCACAAGGTTTTCCCTCTGTGAGTGTCTGTGTCTTAATTTCTTCTTCTTATAAGGACACCAATCATATTGGATTACAGCCCAACCTAATGACCCCGTTTTAACTAATCACCTCATTAAAGGCCCCATCTTCAAATACAGACACATTCTGAGGTGATAGTTAGGACTTCAACATATGATTTGGGCAGGGGGACACAATCATGCTCCTAAAAAGAATTTTCATGTTCTTTTCATTTCTGTCCTCTTAAAGCACATTCTCTGTAGGCTTATTTTTAGCTCTTATTTCATATACCATCTTTGCCTTTTCACTCTTTCAACATATATTTATTGAGCTTTCATAAAGCTCCTTTACACTGCGCTTGGTGCTGGAGATCCCATGCTGACGTGCAAAAATATTGTTACAGGCCAAGAAGTATTCTGATGAAGCTTTGGGCAACATTTTGTGGAAGTTTAGAAGAGCAACTGACTCCTGCTTGGGAGCAAACAAGTCTGAGCAGATATGAGGACAATAAGCAAACTCTTAAAATGATGGATATGAGTTCATCAGGAAAAGAAAACAAAGATAACATCATTGTTGAAAAGAAGAACAAAAAGTACAAAGTATAGAGCATGGAAAAGTATGGCACAGTCTGGCTATGAGATGGTAGGAGTGAGCATAGATGAAGCTAGAGAATCAGGTCAGAGCCAGGCAAAAAAATTAGGACTTTGGCCAGAGCAATCCAATCGATATTTTAAAACATTAATTAATTATTAAATTCATATAGTAAAATCTAGATTTCTGAACACCTATGTGCAAAGCACTGTTTGTTTTTAAAATCTATTTTACTGAGCATGCTATTACAATTGTCCCATTTCCCCACCCCTTTATTCCCCTCCACCCTACACACTCACTCCCACCCACATGCACCCACCTTAGTTCATGTCCATGGGTCATACATATAAGTTCTTTGGCTTCTCCATTTCCCATACTATTCTTAACCTCCTCCTGTCTATTTTCTGTCTACCATTTATGCTTCTTATTTCCTGTACCTTTTCCCCCATTCTCCCCCTCCCACTCCCTGCTGATAACCCTCCATGTGATATTCATTTCTGTGATTCCATTCCTGTTCTAGTTATTTCCTCAGTTCATTTTTTTTTCTTGTGTGTGTGGTTTTTTCTTTTAGTTTTGGTTGTTGATAGTTGTGAGGTGGTTGTCACTTTACTGTTCTGTTCATATTTTTTATTTTCTTCTTTTTCTTAGATAAATCCCTTTAACATTTCATATAATAAGGGCTTGATGATGATGAACTCCTTTAACTTGACCTTATCTGGGAAGCACTTTATCTGCCCTTCCATTTTAAATTATAGCTCTGCTGGAGAGAGTCATCTCAGATGTAGTCCTTGCCTTTCATGACTTGGAATACTTCTTTCCAGCCCCTTCTTGCCTGTAAGGTTTCTTTTAAGAAATCAGATGACAGTCTAATGGGAACTCCTTTGTAGGTAACTGTCCCCTTTTCTCTTGCTGCTTCTAGGATTCTCTCCTTCACTTTAATCTTGGCTAATGTAATTATGATGTGCCTTGGTGTGTGCTTCCTTGGGTCCAACTTCTTTGGGACTCTCTGAGCTTCCTGGACTTCCTGGAAGTCTATTTCCTTTGCCAGATTGGGGAAGTTCTCCTTTATCATTTGTTCAAGTAAGTTTCCAATTTCTTGGTCTTCCTCTTCTCCTTCTGGCACCACTATGATTCAGATGTTGCAACGTTTAAGGTTGTCCCAGAGGTTCCTAAGTCTCTCCTCACTGTTTTGAATTCTTGTTTCTTCATTCTGTTCTGGTTGAATGTTTATTTCTTCCTTCTGCTCCAAACAATTGATTTGAGGCCTGGTTTCCTTTCTGTCACTGTTGGTTCCCTGTACATTGTTCTTTATTTCACTTTGCATAGCCTTTACTTTTTCCTCCATTTTATGACCATACCTGATCAATTCTGTGAGCATCCTAATTACCAGTGTTTTGCACTGTGCATCTGACAGGTTGGCTATCTCTTCGTCACTTAGTTTTATTTTTTCTGGAGCTTTGATCTGTTCTTTCATTTGGGCAATTTTTTTGTCTTGGTGTGCCTATTAAATTGTAAGAGGTGGAGCCTTAAGTATTCACCAGGGTGAGGCAACCCAGGTCACTGTGTTGTGGATCTGTATGTGGAGAAGGGGATCCAAGAGGGAACAATGCCACTTGTGCAGCTCTCTGCCAGCTTTCTGTCTCTTCCCCCACTATCCACAAGCAAATTGGGCCCTTCTGGGCCTGATTCCTGATTGGGTGGTTTTGTGAAGGTTGTCGGACCCTGTAGATCTCTTCAGCACACTCTCCTGTGAGGCTAGGAGTTTCTCCCACCACCTCAACCCCCACAGGTTTTTACAGTCAGAGGTTTTGAGGCTTTATTTCCCTGCAGTGGAACCCTGTGTTGTGTAGTGTGTCTCACTCCCCAGTTGTTCCTCCTGGTTTATCTGCACTTAAATGTGGGACTGCCCACTCTGATAGCCATTGCCTTGCTGTGAGTCCTTTCTGCCCTGCTGCCCATCTCTGCCCCTCCTACCAGTCTGGATGAATGTTTCTTTTTTAACTCCTTGGTCAATTTTGTGGCAGTTCTGGTTTTTTGTTTTGTTTTGTTTTTAAATTTGTTGTTGTCCTTCTTTTGGTTGTGCAAGGAGGCACAGTGTTTCTACCTACACCTCCATCTTGGCTGGAAGTCCAAAGCAATGTTCTTATGTTATTTAGATATATCATCATTTAATTTTGTGTTTCCAACTATACTCCTAGCTATCAACAAGACCTTTACTAATTATTTGCATTCCATATGCCCCTATCCTTGTCATTATGAGTGAATAAATGAGTAAATGAAAAGGAATACTATTTTTTCTAAGAAACTATTGTCTCAATGCCTATAATCTACCCATGAAGATAAAGATCCTTGCAAATGTGTGTATATTAATGGAAAGTTTTGTAAGGAGGGGAGGATTTATGCCTGTTTTAAGAATCTTCCCTTCAAAACTGATTTACAAATTGATCTATTCATGTATTTGTATTACAGATTGATGGGACCAGAATCCCTTTAAATGAACATGAAGTAAAATCAATGGATCCTTTGTCTTAACACAAAACACTCTTTCCTTAAAAGGTCCCATTTGATCTTTGAACTATTCAACAAAACAAAACTGTTCACCCTACAATGACCTTTCCTTCTGGGAATTTTCTCAACATTTACATATATGGTGAACATCCTCAAACTCATTATATATTCCTCTCTGACAGTATCATATAAATAATTTTCTTTATAAAACCATAAAAGCACCACATTAAATCCCTCATCACCACAGTGCCTGGTATATATATAGGAAATAATAATGGCAAACACAATATATGATGCAAAAAACTTTATGTATAATTAACTCCTTTGATTTGTAGAATAATCTGTGAGGTAGGTCCCACTATTATCTTCATTTTAAAGATGTAAAAATTAAGGGACAGATAAATGAAGCATCTCACCATGATTTGTAAGTTGCAGGTAGGATTCTAGGCAAGTCCTGGTTTAGAATCTGAGTTTTTGATCGCTGTTACACTAGTTAAGGTTTCATAAGTATTAGTTTATTAATCAGTACATCATTGGGGCTCATGGACTACTGATGGGATTGGATTCTTCACTTAATTTTTTCAGCTGCTGGATAAGAAGGTAGCACAGTGTCTGATGCTCAGGACAGTGCCTGGCAATGTGTTCCACAGGCCAGCACCCCTCAGCACTGTCCCTCCAGCACAGCTGTGCAAGGTCAATAGACCTATGTGTGTGGCTGGGGATGCAGGGGACTAAACAATGTCCCACTTGCTTCTCCCCATGCGCCAGCTGATACATTGCCAAAGACCTTCTGTTTTGAGAAATACACCTCAAAGAGAATATAAATTGAGAGCATTGGTCATCACTATGCTGTACACCCAAAACAAATTATCAAATAATATTGAATGTCAACTGAATTGAACATTTTTTAAAAATGAAAAAAAGGATGGTGGTTATAATTAAGTTTTATTTTTTTTTCTAAAATTATGAAGGATAAGTACAGTTAAAGATGATAATAGTTATCATTTACTGCACCCCTGAAATGTGGCAGGTACTGAGCCAAGTGCTTTATTGCATTGTCTTATTTAATCTCCCAACAACCATGAGCAGTAGAAACTCTTCTGTCACTTAAAGACAGGAAAATGAGGCTCAGAGGCTAAAGCCACATAGCCATACACACAGAGCCCTCATCCCATCCCCCTCCTCTTCTCCATCATGCCCTGTCTGTCTCCTCCCCTCCCACTCTGGCTCCTGTCTGTTTCTGTCTTGTTCCTTTACAATTAAAATATAAGTAACAAAGTAAAAAACAACACTTTTTTTCATTGTTAATTTTGCTTGGCACAAAACAGCATTACCATCATATATTTTCTTTTGAATCCTTATCTCTTAAACATGTAAAATGAAGTGTTTACAGTGAAATGTTAAAAGTCTGCCTTCAAATAGTTCAGTAGAAACAAATAAATAAATAACAGAAATATAAAAATAAGGGTAAAGATACAACAAACACAAACCAAAAAAAGGACATTTTTCATAGCCCAGCTTTGGGGATATTTCTAGGACCAGGAGGAGCTTAGCTTAGTCGCTTTATTCACTGCCTTGTGGGAATGCCATTAGTTTTGGAGAAAATCCACATCAAAGCAAGAGCTTCTGGGGGTAAAGATTCTTCTGGAGCATCGAATTTTATCAGCAAAGCTTTCTATGGCTCAGATACTATTGAAATCAGAAAAGTTGTTGACCCCACCAGGTCATACATATTTAATTTAGACTCCTGCAACCAATTTCAATTGAAATTCAATTTAGCAAAAGTGATTTGCATGATATCCTCTATAGGAGGAGATGCATTTCACAAAGCAAGTTGCCCAACTTAGTCTGTGCTTTGACAGGACCCATGATGCAGAAGACCAGCCCTTTTTCCAGTCCCTCCTGCTTAAGTCTGTTTGTGGAGGTGACTTGAGGAGGTCACAGGGATGATAACTGTCACATGCACTATTAATGTTGTGCTTTTTTTGTGCTGTAAACATAGTATAAAAGTTGTTCCCAATTTTTGCAATTGTTGCAATATTATCAATAGTTGCAATTTTTTAAATGCCTTAAAATTTTCTTTTTTTAATCCTCACCCAAGGACATTCTTTTTTATTTTAAAGAGAGGGGAAGGGAGGGAGAGAAAGTGAGAGAAACATCAACGTGAAAGAGAAACATTGATCAGTTTCCTCTCACACACCCCCAGACTAGGAACCAAACCCACAACCTAGTATGTGCCCTGGCTGAGAATAGAACCCATGACCTTTCAGTTTATAGGCTGACATTCCAACTAACTGAGCCACACGGGCCAGGGCAAAACTTTCAGTAAGTGTTAAGTAGAATGACAGACTGCTTAAAAGTATATGAATGCCCTTTTTTGGGGGAAAACTAGACTTTTAAATTTTATCCAGTTAAGCTATACTGTAGAATAAAGATTATTTAAGTGATTATTACTTAGGTAAGAAAGGTGGCAAGCTGATGTTGCAGAATAAAATATCAGTAGCGGGTATTGGATATGCTGATGCAGAATTCAGATGACAGGGAGGTCTACATTCAGTGTGTTGTTTTAATACAGCAGGATAATTTAAGGCCAGTGTAATTAGAAAGGCTTCAGGAAACAAAGGAATCTCTGAAAAGTGCTGAAATCAGCCTTACTTAGAGTGACTCCCACTCAGCTACTAACCAGAGTGACACATTGGGCCATGCAGCAGCCTGACTAGACAGGGACCGACTTTGTTATTTTTTCCCCCATGGGATTAATAAAATGGCAGTTTAGGACACTGTGCTATAGCTCTGAAAAAGGATGAAAATTCTCTGTAAGGAGACATACGTACTCAATGTGGGCTTCGCTACAGGGTAACTTTATCTTATTCCTCCTTTTATCTTTCCTCCCATCCCCTGCACATGACACATTAATCCTATCTGGAGAACAAATGTACCTGGTTCTCTGAGATGGACAGTACATCCCAGAGTGGCCTCTCATGGAGCCCTGGAAACACAGCTACTGAGTTTATTTGGGGCACTGAAAGGAGGAGTAAGTTAAAAGGGGTAAACTTAGGTTGGCACAATATATAGTACATATATAGATACGTGTTATATAAAAAATATATAATTATAATTCTGTACATAACAAATGCATATATTTATGTATACATATCATATATAGTTATACATCTTAGCCTATATGTTTAAATATATGTTGACGCCTGGCTGTCTGTTTTGTACTATGTGTGATAGAACAAATAGTTACTATTGGTATTTTCAAATAATAAATGTATAAGACTAGACGCAAATAAAAAAATACAGGTATTTTCCTAATCTGTGGAATAGGTGGTGGACTTGAGAACTACTTTGTATTTGTTCATTTCTCATTTTGACATTTTTAGAATTATTTTTAAAACAAAGTTTATGAGATTCTCCTTCCTATTAATTATCCTTTAAAATGAAACTTGAAATGGCTTAACATATGTGATTTGGTATTTTCTATTTCATCTCATTAAAAATAATTTAACTGATCTCTTCAACAAATGGTGTTGGGAAAAATGAATATCCACAGGCAAAAAAAATAAAACGGGATGCCTATCTTACACCATTTACAAAAATTCACTTGAAATTCATTAAAGACTTAGATCTAACTCTTGAGACCATAAAACTTCTGGAAGAAAACATAGGGGAATGCTCCTTGACATTGGCCTTGACAACAATTTTCTAGAGATGACACCAAAAGCACAAGCAACAAAGCAAACATCAAAAAGTGGGACTACAGCAAACTAAAACACCTCTGCACAGCTAAAGAAATGATCAGCAAAGTGAAAAAGCAACCTACAGAATGGGAGAAAATATTTGCAAATCATGTACCTGATAAATGGTTAATATCCAAAATATATAAGAAACTCATGCAACTCAATGGAAAAAGAACAAATAATCTGATTTTAAAAAATGAACAAAGGACCTGAAGAGACATTTTTCCAAACAAGGTATACATTTCAATGGTCAACAGGTAAACGGGTACCTGAAAAGGTGCTCAGTGTCACCAATCATCAGGGAAATGCAAACTCAAACCACAATGAGATATCTATCATCTCACGCCCATTAGAATGGCTCTTATCAAAAAGACAAAAAATAAAGGCTGGTGAGAACTATGAAAAAGGGAATCCTTGTGCACTGTTGGTGAGACTGTAATTTAGTGCAGCCACTATAGAAAACAACATGGAGATCCCTCAAAAAAAAATTGATCTACCATATGATTCAGTAATCTCACTTGATATATATCTGAAGGAAATAAAATCACTACCTCGAAGAGATATCTGCACCCCCATGTTCAATACAGCATTATTTATTACAATAGCCAAGACATAGAAATAACCTATGTGTCCAACAAAAAATGAATGGATAAAGAAACTGTGAGATATAATGATATACCTACCTATTTATATCTGTCTATCTGTCTATCTATCTATCTATCTATCTATCTATCTATCTATCTATCTATCTATCTATCTTATTCAGCCATATATACACACACACAAGGAAAATCCTGCCATTTGCCGGAACACAAGTGGATCTTAAGGGTAATATGCTAAGCAAAATAAGTCAGACAGAGAAAGACAAATAGCATATGATCTCACTTATATGTGGAATCTTAAAACAAAAAAAAAACCTCATAGAAACAGAGCACGGATTAGTGGTTGCCAGTGACAGGGGTGTGGGGGGAACAGGGAAAAGCTGGCAAGGGATACAAATTTCCAGTTACAAATTACAAGATGAGTAAGTTCTGGGGGATCTAATGTACCACATGGTGACCACTGTTAACAATACTGTAACATATACTTGAAGTTACTATGAGAGCAGATCTTAAAAGTTCCTAAAACACGCAAACACACAAATGGTAACTATGTGAGGTGTGAATATGTCAACTAACCTTATTGTGGTAATCATTTTGAAATAAATACATATATCAAATCACCATGTGGTACACCCTAAACTTACAGTTACATGTTAATTATATCTCAATAAAGCCAGGGGTGGAAAACTTCTGTTCAGAAAAGGAAAAAAATAAATGGAGTGAACAGGCAAAGTATAAATTGTGAGAAAATATTTGAAAACCACATATCTGATAAGGGGTTAATGTCTAGAATATATTAAAAACTCCAAACTTCTACAACTCAACACTAACAATTAATAACCCAATTAAACATGGGCAAAAGACTTGTAAAGCTCTTTCTATAAGGAATATAAATAAATGGTCAAAAGCATGTTAAAAGATACTCAAATTCACTAATTATCAGGAAATGCAAATCAAAACCACAATGAGACTCCTTTCTGACTAAGATGGAGGCATAGGTAGATACACTGTGCTCCTCGCATGACAATTTAAAAACAAAACCAACCAGAACTGGAGTCCCTCGCTGACTCCTTCGCCACATCCAGTGCCACAGTCCAGGGTTACCCTACCTTGGCAAATACCTAAATCTCTACCCCTTACAATTTAATAGGTGTGCAAAAAAAAAAAAAAATGGCCCAAATGAAAGAAAGATCAAAGCTCCAGAAAAAGTACAACTAAGTGACAAAAAGTGACAAAGAGAGAGCCAACCTATTAGATGCACAGTGCAAAACATTAATAATCAGGATGCTAATAGAATTGGTTGAGTATAGTCACAAAATAAAGGAAAAGTGAAATAAGGAAATGTACAGGGAACTAACAGTGGTTGGTTGCTTGTGCTTTGGTGTCATCTCCAGAAAACATGCAAAGTGAAATAAAGGAAAATATACAGGGGACCAACAGTGATGGGAAGAAAACTGGGACTCAAATCAACTGTTTGGAGCAGAAGGAAGAAATAAACAATCAACCAGAACAGAATGAATAAACAAGAATTCAAAACAATGAGGAGAGACTTAGGAAACTCTGGGACAACCTTTAACATTCCAACATCTGAATTATATGGTGCCAGAAGGAGAAGAGGAAGACCAAGAAATTAAACACTTATATGAACAAATAATAAAGGAGAACTTCCTCAACCTAGCAAAGGAAATAGACTTCCAGGAAGTCCAGGAAGCTCAGAGAGTCCCAAAGAAGTTCGACCCAAGGAAGCACACACCAAGGCACATTAGAATGGAAGGGCAAGTAAAGTGCTTCTCAGATAAGGTCAAGTTAAAGGAGTTCATCATCATCAAGCCCTTATTATATGAAATGTTAAAGGGACTTATCTAAGAAAAAATATATAAAAAACATGTATAGTAAAATGATAGCAAACTCACAATTACTAACAACCACACCTAAAACAAAAACAGAAATAAACTAAGCAAACAACCAAAACAGGAACAGAACCACAGAAATAAAGATCATATGGAGGGTTAGCAACAGGGGAGTGGGAGGAGGAGGGAGGGGAGAAGGTACAGAGAATAAGTAGCATAGATGGTAGGTAGAAAATAGACAGGGAGAGGGCAAGAGTGGTGTGGGAAATGTAAAAGCTAAAGAACTTAAGACACATGGACATGAACTAAAGCGGGAGAATGTGGGTGTGAGGGGGTGTGCAGGGTGGAGGGGAATGAAGGGGGAAATGGGACAACTGTAATAGCATAATCAATAAAATATATTTTTAAAAAGGATGGTAAATTTAATGTTTTATTTTTTTTACCACACACCCAAAAAGATTAACTGGATACACAGCAGCATTAAACAGAGTTAAAGGAACAAAAACATCTAAGTTTTATGGAAAATAATAAGGAAACTATGGGTTAGCATTAAAACATAAACAAAATCCCATATATAGCCATTGTGACAGTGCTCTCAGATTGAGAATAAAATATTTATCCAAATGTAGAGAATGTTCAAGGCACTTCTGTACGGTGAAATGCAATGTATAAGAAAACGATTTCCTTCTCTACTTTACTATATCATACGTACTTCTTCACTTCTGCCCATCAAATGTGGGTTTTTTTCCCCCACACTGACCAGTTCTGTTCTGGCACTACCTAACTGGAGTTGGTGCAGACCCCACAAAGGGCTCTGTCCCAGAAGACAACCCCAACCTCAGAAGCCAATGGCAAGTTCAGGCTGTCACCTATGCTTCTGACCAACTGTCTATAAAGTGGAGGACACTACGCCCTGCTCCTGGGGTGTGATAATTTGCTAGAATGACTCAGATAACTCAGAAAAGTTTACTTATTTGATTAACAGTTTATTTATATATATAAAGAAAAAACTCAGGAAAAGCCAGATGGAAGAGTCACATAGGACACATAATGTGGGAAGGGGCATGGAGCATCTTAGTCCTCCACTATAGGCCACTGTCCCCACACTTTCACCAAATGAGAGGCTTTCTGAACACCATACAAGGTGTGAAACTCATTTTCACCGGGTGTCACAACAACCTTGTGGTTGCCTTCAAAGGCTCAAAATAATTTTAGGATTGTATAAGTGTAACTACTCCTTAACTGTTAAGGAGTTGAAATTACATTCTGCCCCTTGAAGGCAACATGAGGCTGATATGCCCGCCCCCAGCCATAAATATGAGTTTGATGCCTCTGCCCTAGAGATTTTTATGGAGGCTTCACTGGACACGAGTCATTAAATTAATGACCACTGATGATTAACTCAATCTTCAGTGCCTCTCTCCTCCCTGAGAAGGTCAGAATGTCGGGCTGCAAGTGTCTCCTCTCTAATCCTGTGGTTGACCCCTCTGTACCCCTGCCCCTATTTTGGGGCTACCTGCCCTCTCCACACATGCCCCCACCCTAATCATCTCATTAACATACAAAGACCCTTTGCAAGGGTTTTAGAAGGTGTGTGCCAGAAAAACAGGGTATGCAGAGACTAAACATATATTTATTATTATATCACAAATTATATCGCTTTTGAAAAGCGTATATCTGTGTGTGGAGAGAGAGAGGAGGGCAAGAAGGGAGTAGATAAGAAAAAGAAGAAGAGTGGAAGAAAGCAAAGGCAGGCATCAATCAGCAAAACCCTGTTGGCTATTAACAGTGGGTCTCTGTGTTTTTCAAGATTTTATCATAGGCCTGTAATTTGACAGCCAGAAGAAAAAACTTTTTAAAAAAATATTTTATTTATTTATTTTTAGAGCGAGGGGAAGGAAAGGAGAAAGAGTGGGAGAGAAACATCAGTGTGTGGTTGCCTCTCATGTGTCCCCTACTGGGGACCTGGCCTGCAACCAAGGCATGTGCCCTGACTGGGAATCAAACCGGCGACCCTTTGCTTCACAGGCGCGTGCTCAATCCACTGAGCTACACCAGCCAGGGCAGAAAAAGCTTTTTAAATTAAGAATTATACTGGATTAACTCTTCAGGGAAGGAAGCACTGGGATGGAAGTCCCTGCCATCCATCACTGGCTCACAGGTCTAGCAACTGCAGTGTGGGCACAAGAGCCCAGGATCCAAGGTGCCAAGGGGGCCCGGGTCACCAAAGGGAGTGGAGGCACCAAAGATCACATTGAACCTGCAGCAAGGTTTCACCTAAATCCCCAAGTGGGTGTGAATTTCCCTTTGAAAACATCCAGCAAATTTTTATTACATATTGCTCATGCACTCTTATGGTAGTCACATTTCTCATTAATCTATGACATTTGTCTTTCTCTGTCTGACTTATTTCACTTTGTGTAATACCCTCTGTAGGCCCATGCATGCAATTATAAATGGTAAAATTTCATTCTTTTTTATGGCTAAATAATAATCCACTGTGTAAATGTACCACAACTTTTTTATCCACTCTCTGTCAATGAGCACTTAGGTTGCTTCTGTATCTTGTCTGTTGTAAATAAAGCTGCAATGCCCATAGGCATGCATATATCTTTTCAAATTAGAATTTTTAATTTCTTCAGATAAACACTCAGAAGTGGGATTGCTGGGTCATGAGGTAGTTCTATTTCTAATTTTTTGAGGACCCTCCAGTATGATTTCACTTGTGGAATCTAAAGAAAAAAATAGATAAACAAAATTTTGTAGAAACAGACTCATAGATACAGAGAACTGACTGATGGTTGCCAGATGGGAGGGGAAATGAGGGTCTGGGTGAAAAAGGTCAAGGGAGTAAGAAGTACAAATTGGCAGTTACAAAACAGTCAGGGGGATATAAGTACAGCACAGGGAATTGAGTCAATAATATTGTGGCAACTATGTATGGTGCCAGGTGGGTACTAGACTTATGGGGGTGGGTCATTTCGTAAATTATATAAATGTCTGATTACTATGCTGTGCACCTGAAACCAATATAAAATAATACTGAATGTCAACTGGAATTGAAAACAAATGCTGTCACTCACACAAAACAGATGTTC
Organism: Carollia perspicillata; assembly: GCA_004027735.1. Lineage (NCBI taxonomy): Eukaryota > Metazoa > Chordata > Mammalia > Chiroptera > Phyllostomidae > Carollia > Carollia perspicillata. Next base: position 24,420 of record PVKM010015614.1, read on the forward strand.
TCTTCTCAATGCTGTAAATTCCAATGAAAATTTATATCAAGAGAATGTATGAATGCACCATTGAAATAACTGTCAAAGTACTTGCTCAAAAATAGGAGTTCATTGGAAATAGGAGAGGAGGCTGGGATGAAGTCGAGTAGTAGGACAAGTCTTATCAACAGAGGTGAAAATTGTGGGCAGCTCAGAAGTAAAGAGCTCAGGTAAAAACAGTATCTGCCCTATTCTCAGAGGTTTTTTAAGAGAAACTAGAACAGGGGATTTTAAAATTAAAGTTCTAACCCCAGCTTCACTTCAAATTAGTTCTGTGACTTTTGGCAAGTAATTTCATCCTCTCTGGGCGCCAGTTATCATAAATAAATAAGAAAAGGGTTGACAGGAATCAGTCATTTTCATGTGTTTTCCAGAAGAACAGTCTATTGTTACAGCAAAATGTAAAAAGTGACATGCTGTATTGGAAATGAGAGGGGAGAGAGAGAGAGAGAGAGGGAGAGAGAGAGAGAGAGAGAGAGAGAGAGAGAGAGAGAGAGAGAGAGAGAGAGAGAGAGAGAAGAGCAAGGTCTCAGCAAGCACATTGCAAAACACATGAGCTCTTGAAAAGTAAATTCATCTGAAAACTAAATGCGTAAGTTGACAGCAGGAGAAAATGGGAAGTTATTTTTTTCCTCTTTAGAGAGCTGGTTGATATCATAGAGTGAACAGAGTGTAATCTTCTTAAACGTGGATGCGGTGGGAAGTACATATGTCACATAGTAAAAAGGTTTGGTGAGAAAATGTAAATATCATGAATCATTAAGAAATTATCTTGTAAGAGGCATAGTGCTTTGATGAGGTACTCCTATGTGTCCTTTTAAAAATGTTTTTTTTTAAATATATTTGATCAATTATGCTATTAGAATTGTCCCAATTTTTCCCCTTTTTCCCCCTTCTGCCCAGTACCCCCATTCCCTCCAGCAATCCCCCCTTAGTTCATGTCCATCCATGGGTCATGCATGTAAGTTCTTTGGCTTTTCCATTTCCTATACTATTCTTAACCTCTCCTGTCTATTTTGTACCTACCAATTATGCTTCTTATTCCTTGTACCTTTTCACCCTATTTTCCTTCTTTTCCCTCCCAGTTGATAACCCTCCAAGTGATCTCCATATCTATGATTCTGTTCCTGTCTGGTTGTTTGCTTAGTTTGATTTTTAGATTCAGTTTTTGATAGTCGTGAATTTGTTGCCATTTTAATGTTCATAGTTTTTATCTTCTTCTTAAATGAGTCCTTTTAACATTTCATATAATAAGGACTTGGTGATTGTGAACTCCTTTAGCTTAACCTTGTCTGGGAAGCTCTTTATGTGCCCTTCCATTCTAAATGATAGTTTTGCTGGGTAGAGTAATCTAGGTTGTAAGTCCTTGCTTTTCATCACTTTGAATACTTCTGCCAGTCCCTGCTAGCATGCAAAGTTTCTTTTAAGAAATCAGCTGATACACTTAGGGCAACTCCTTTGTAGGCAACTCTCTGCTTTTCTGTTGCTGCTTTTAAGATTCTCTCTTTATCTTTAACCTTTGGCATTTTAATTATGATGTGTCTTGGTGTGATCCTCTTTGGGTCCAACTAGTATGGGATTCTCTGTGCTTCCTGGACTTGCATGTCTATTTCATTCACCAAATTAGGGAAGTTTTCTTTTATTATTTTTTCAAATAAATTTTCAATTTCTTGCTTTTCCTTTTCTGCTTCTGGCACCCCTATGATTTGGATGTTGGTACATTTGGAGATGTCCCAGAGGCTTCTTAGTCTATCCTTGTTTTCTGGAATTCTTTTTTCTTCTTGCTCTTCTGATTGAAGGTTTTTTTCTTCTTTATGTTCAAAATCATTGATTTGATTTTCAGTTTCCTCCCCTCCACTGTTGGTTCCCTGTGAATTTTTCTTTATTTCACTTAATGTAACCTTCACTTCTGCATGGGTCTTTTTTATGCTGTTACTATATTCAATGAATTATTTTAGCATCTTGATAATCAATGTTTTGAACTCTGCATCTGATAGGTTGCTTATCTCCATTTCATTTAATTCTTTTTCTGGAGTTTGGTTTGGTTGTTTCAGTTGGGCCATATTTCTTTATCTTCTCAATTTGGCAGCCCCCCTGTGTTTGTTTCTATGTATTAGGTAGTGTTGCTTTGACTCCCTGTCTTAGTAGCATGGCCTATTGTAGAAGAGTGGACCTATGAATTGTGTAGGGTAGAGCCTGCCAGGGTCAGGCAACATGTTTCACTGCTTTGTGGCTCTGTGTGGGGGGAGGGCTGGGAGAGAGGACACTGCTGCTGCCTGGTTCTGGAGGCTTGCCTGGGAGGCAGCTGTCTCCTGGCACTTGCCCTGTTTCTAGTCTCTTTCCTTTCTCCCCATATGCCACTTGTGCCCCTCTAGCTGTTTCTCTGGTGCTGAATCCCAGATAGGTTGGGTGGGTCTGCTTAAGTCCTAAGTTCATGTGAGTCCTCTGAGAGGAGACTCCTGTTAATCCAGCAGTTGCTTCCATTCCCCTAACCCCCAGTGGATTTTATAGCTAAAAGTTATAGGGATTTATCTTTTTGGCCCTGGAACCCTGAGCTGCTGGGTGGTCTGGTTTGGGGCTGGGATCCCTTTCTCCCAAGGTATCCCTTCTGATTTTTATCCACCACATATGAATGTGGGAGCCCCTGTTCCTCCACCTCTCGATGCCACTCCCATGCCTCCGCTCCTGTCTGCGCCTCTCTTTACATGGCTCTACCCTTCTTACCCATCTGGATGAATGTGGCTTCTCTTAATCCTTGGTTGTTGGACTTCCATACAGTTCAATTTCTTGGTGGTTCAGGGTGGTATTTGTTTTGTAGTCTAGCTGTAATTTTATCTGTAGCTGTATGACAAGGTGAAGTGTGTCTACCTACACCTCCATCTTGACTGGAAGTCTCAAAAAATTTTTTTTTGTTATCAAATAAAACATTGATAAAGAATTCTATAAAAATATCACCTAATGAACTAGTATAAGGTGAACACTTTTGTAATCAGCACTAACACCCAGCTCAACAAATAGAACTTTGCCACACCAGAAGCCCCTCCAGGGGCCCTGTGCTAATCACAGCCCTTCCACTACAGATTAGCATTGTCCTGATCTTTATAGTAATAATTTGTTTGCATTTTTTGTAGTTCTTTCATGCAAGTGTCCATTCACCGATATGATGGTTTAAAAACTCTTTGAATCTTCAGGTTCTTCTTCATCCCTTTTTTTCCTTAAAATTTATTTGTTCAAAAAGTTGGGTAATTTAACACATAGAAGCCCCCTAAAT
>PVKM010015615.1:0-27715 GCA_004027735.1 Carollia perspicillata
TGCTTGCTGCGCTCTATAAAACCCCTGTAGTCTGTAAGCCAGGCGCGACTTCCATTTTGGAGACTTCGGTCTCATTTGGGAGACTTCGGTCTCATTTGGGAAGTTCGCCCCTGCGCAGGTAAAGCTTGGCCAATAAATTTAACATCAAACTGATCTCGGTGTACGGAGACTCTTTTGCTCGCATTTGAATATAACACTACCCAGCCCGAGGCAGAGAGCCTCGTCACTTATTTACCCACAGACCGGTTCCAAGATGTAAAATCATACCACTGGAAAGAATTTCTAGTCTGGGACTCTGGGGCCCACCGTGTCTACATTTCCTTTACAACTGGTAATGGGTATAGGTGTCCCTTTCGATGACATCTTTTCGTATACTTTCATTCGTACTTAATTAATTTTTTAGCTGACTTTGAGTTGGGCTGCAAAGACCAATCAAATGAAAGAGTCAAATCTTGCTACTTAACAAGCATTACAGGAGCCAAAACCACCTCAGGGCTGGTTTTCTACATTTTTCCTCTCTCCATTTAGAGGCGGAGTTACTCAAAGTAGCTTAAGTAGCATAAATTTAGGGGTGATCTCTCTTCAATAATATCCCCCCATGGCATCTGCTATTCCATTACCAACAGTTATCAGCCATCCCATCCGCATGATGATTCCTGGGGGAGGGACAGAGGGGAATTCGGAATGCACTCGTAAAACACATATACTCTTGGAAATTAAACCACAGCAAATTCCAAACAACTCGATGTAAATTAGTTCATTAGAGCAGGAAGCCCTGCAGAATAATACGGTTTAGCAGAAAGAACACCGGGCTTGGAGTCCAAAAACCAGAGACTGAATCCTGGCTTTTTCTTTCTCTGACTTGGTGCCTTCATCTGCGTGCGAATCAGTGGTAACCATCCCTGTGTCGTAGGAAAGCGGTGTGTGCGCGCGTGTGTGTGTGTGTGTCCATGAATATATTCTGGAATGACTTTACGAACGTGTGCACATCCTGAGAGCAGGGACCACAGGCCAGGAAGGAGGAAGGAGGTCAGGGCTCCAGGCTGCCACAGGCTGGTGCGGTGCAATGCCCCAGTGACGCCTCTGACAGCACCAGGCAGCCTAGTGCGGGGCCAGCCTGCCCCTGGATGCTGCTTAGAAATTGAAAAAGGGCTGAGTGGCTGGTGTAGCTCAGTGGATTGAGTGAAGGCTGCAAACCCAAGGGTCACTGGTTCGAATCCCAGTCAGGGTACCATGCCTGGTACAGGCCAGGTCCCCAGCAGGGGCCACGTGAGAAGCAACCACACACTGATATTTCTCTCCTTCTTCCTCCCTTCCCCTCTGTCTAAAAATAAATAAATAAAATCTTTTAAAATATTTTAAAAAATGAAAAAGATCTGAGTGTTTGTTAGGCATCGACTCCAACACACCCCAGAGCCTGTCACACACAGCCTGCCTGCCCCAGGCTGCCTCTCCCTGGGAGTGTGGGTCTGCCCTCTCCCTTGGCCTGTGGGTGGAAGGCTTGGAGAGTGGGCTGGACAGATGGAAGCACCCCAGTGACTTTTTAATGAAGACTGTTAGACCTCAGGTGTAACTTTTACTAACTCCTGGGGAAGCCTGCTCACCTCCGCTTGGGGCACCTTTACTCTGGCTTCATAAAAATTTGTTTATAAGGCCAAGCTCAAATAAAGTTAAAACAGTCCAATGGGGTGGTTGGGGATGGGTTATGTAAGGCCCCAGCCCATTACACAAGACTCCCTTTAGCCCCGGGTCTATAGGCTGGTGGTGGACTGCTCCCAAAAGTTATTTTCCTATTCATTTCAGCAGATTTTTTTTTTTTCCCCAAAGCAGGCCCCTGGAGCTGCCAAGCCATGGTAACAGGGAGGAACAGGGGCTGACATGTGAGCCCCCACAGGCAGCGGTGGGGGGTTTGTTTCACCTCCGGGCTTGGAAATAAATGCAGCCTGACTTTTGGGAGGGAGCCTAATTGATTCTACTGGTGGCGGCGGTGTGGTGGAGACCCCTGGAAAGAATGACGTTTGGGGCCGGGGTACCAGCGCCGAAGGCACACACACTTCCTTTAATTAACAGGCACGCGATGCCAACAAACACACCGGCATCTGGGAAGTGAGGGCGGCTAACAGGCAAGCCTCCCGACTTCCTCAGGGAGTGCCCTGCCAGCCAGGATTATTCCTGGTTCCTGTTTCTTCACAAAAAGCCCCTGTGCTTGGTTGAGAGGCCAGTCCAGGTGTTGGCAGACCCCCAACCGGGAGGCGCTGCCTGAACTGAGCTTGTCTTCCTGCCTCTCTCTCTGCCAGGGAGTAGCTAGCTGGAAGCATTCAGAAAAGCCAGGGGACCTTTCTGGGGACTTTCTGGCATTACATGGCCAAATTCTGCCTCCCTTTTCTCTCCTTTGACACATCAGTACTGTAGTTATTTCCACCGAAGAACTTCGTCTTCTTCTCCAGAACGTCCGCAGTCACCACCTTCCCTAACCCTGCACAGGGGCTGGAATTGTCTCCAGCAGCCCCAAAGCCATCCAGGCGAGGAGTGGGGCTACTGTATCTATGGCTTTTCCCAAAGACAAGGTCGGTGCCTCTAGAGCAGACTTTCTATGCTCCACGGGTCTCTTTTATTTACTGGCCACTGCAAACGAGGCTCAAGAGAGAGTGATGCATTCAATAAGCATTTGTATCAAATGTCTGTTATGTGCCAGGCACTGTGCTGGGTGCAGAGGATTCCAAGCCCCTGAGGTAAGACCCCTCCCCAGGGAAGAAGCCAGAGGCTGGAACAGAAGCAACAGGACAAGGTGAAGGTTCTAATAGGTATGTCCAAGGAGCTGTGGGTGCACCACGGAAGGAGCATTCTGGCTGGGCGCAGACCATCTGAATCAGGTCAGACTTGTTAGTGATGTAGGCCTCATCCTCAGGCCTCACCCTAGAACTTCCAAGTCATAACCTCAGGGAGGGAGACCCAGGAAGATACAGTTCAGTGAGTCTCTCAGATGATTCTCGTTCATCCTAAATTTTGAGAACCGTTGTCTTTGCTGAGAGCCCTTGTCCTAGGGCTAGTTAGAAAGGGTGCATGGAGGTGATAACGGCTGAGGTTTCTCAAAAAAGTAATAGTCTTTACTTACGTTTTGATTTTCCTTGAAAGAAATCATCAAAGGATGCTTTATTATTCTGTACTGTATACAGGGGTTGGGCCCCAGTTTCGTGGCTTTTTAATATTAATTTTTTAAATACTTTAAAAGTTGTGTTAAAATACATGTAACACAAGCTTTACTGCATTAACCATTTTTAAATGCACCACAGTTCAGTGGTATTAAAGCCCGCCGCCACCACCACTGATCCACGGAACTCTCTTTATGTTGCAAAACTGAAACTCTGCTTCCTGTAGGCAATACAGCTCCTCATTCCCTATCCCCCCCAACCCTGGCAACCAGTGTTCTCCATTCTGTCTATGAGTGTGCCTCATGTGAGTGAAATCATACAATATTCGTCCTTTTGTGACCGGCTTATTTCATTATCACAATGTCTTCAGGGTTCTTCCACGTTGTAGCACATGCTAGAAAGAAAACTGATCACAGGTATAAGGTAACTGTAGTAAACCAGGCAAGAAGTGACAAAGACCCACACTAAGGCCATTAAAGTGGGACGTGGTGACTGGCTTAGGGGCTGGAGATACGCGGTTGCTCCAGTACAATTCTCTCTTGTCGCTTTAGAAAACTGATGGATGGGCCCGCCACTCACCAAGGCAGAGAACAGAAGACAGCTGTGGTGCTGTGGTTGCCACGGCGCCCAAGTGCCTGCGATACTGAACCAGTCGCTCTCCTCTCTCTGCCAGGGAGCGCTGGGGTCCTCCAGCCTGGGTCTTTACTGTCCTCCCAGTGTACAACAAGCCCAGACGCAGTCCAGACACTTTGAGAACATCACCAGCTCTCAGCTTCGGCCACGTAAAAATAGTGGGTTCATCTGTGCTTCGTCGATGGCAGGATTTCACCATGTCTGTGGGCAGCTTCATGATTCCTGACTCAGACCGTTCTCTCTACCACAAAAGCCACCAACATCGCTCTGGACGAGCACCTCTGGACCAGTCGAGAGATGCCATTCCTTTGCAGATTTTTTTTTTCAGCTGTGGCTTTCACAAACCACATAGAAGATTGCTAAGTCACATCCGATCTGCAGACTGAAGACCCAAGTGCGTACTGCATTCTATGGAGTGGTGCTGTTCAGCGTGCCCACAGCCAGGGGACTCTCTGGCTGCTCCTGAAAACCCAAAGAAGTGGCACAGGCCAATTAAGTCACTGAGAGGGGGTTTCATAACTTTAAATTTGGAAGAGCTGGAGCAAATTTGGTCCCAGGAAGAAGAAGAACATTGCAATCAGTTGTCCCAGTTCTACTGCCCTGGGATAAAGCCCAGCCTGAGCTGAATTCAGACTGGAGTACAGAGTTGGAGTACAGAGTTGGAGTTGGCCCCGAAAGGGATAGTGCTCAATGATAGCAGCTTAAAACAACAAATACATGTTTTTTCACATAGTGCCTGTGCGCCAGGAATCCAAGAGCAGCTTAGCTGGGTGGTTCCAGTTCAACGTCTCTCATGGGGTTATAGTCGAGCTGCCATCTGCAGACTTGAATGGGGCTGGAGGAGCCGCTTCCAAGCTCGTTCACATGGCTGTTTACAGAAAGCCTTAATTTCTTGTCCTGTGGACCTCTTTATAGGGATGCTGTTCATAGTCTGGGAGCTGGCTTTGCCCAGTGTACCTGAGAGACAGAGAGAGAGAGTGAGAGTGAGAGACACCAGAATACCTTTCAAACTCTAATCTCAGAAGCAGTATGTCATTACTTCTGCCATATTCTATTGGTCACACAGATCAACCTTGATACAACGTTAGAGAGACCACACCAGAGTGGAATACCAGGAGGCAAGAACACTGGGGCCATCTGGGAGGATACATGGAAAGTTCTGGTGAGTACTCCGGCCCACGGTGTACCTGTTCTACAGACAGACAGAAAGGCAGTTTGACCCATGATACTTCCTCTTTATTTGTTTTTCCAGTCTCAGGAAACTTCCGGAAATGTATGTTGGCCACATACTGACCACCAGCATTTCCATCTCGTTGTTATCAGCAAACCCTTAACATACAGCCCCAGCCCTTTAAACTTCAACTGCCCTTGGACTCAGTGTTGAGTCTACAATTTAGCACTTTATCATTTTCTTGCTGTTTCACATAGACTTACAATGGTTTCCCCAACTAGACTGTATGCTCCTGATGAGAAGGGACCATATGTCTTTTTATTTATAAGGGGCCACAGCAGCAAGCCCTATGCTGGATACATGGTAGTTGTTTAATCAAGAGTTATTCACTGGCTGATTGATTTAGAGGACCTCTGGGAAGCTGAAGAGTCGGCGAGGAAGAAACCTAGTCAGATGAGTCATCCGTCAAGTCCAGAACAAAACTCCACGGACAGCTGCTCGTCCCAGCTGGAGGAAGAAGACCGGCTCCGGGGCTGAGGCCCAGAGGCCACCTGCTGCGTTTAGCTGGGGCTCGTGATCCAGCCTCTCTCACACTGAGCTGCCCGATAGCTCGGGAGGATGCTGGACGCATCGTTTCTGCACAACCTGGGCTGGTTGTACCCAGTCTGCAGGCAAACACGAATGCTTCGAGAGGAAATGGTTGCTAACAAGCAGAACTTGCTCTAAATGTCTGCACGATTTGCGACGCGCTCTGAAATGAGAAGCGTGTCCGTTCCGCAGAGCAGAAGGGTCACTTGCCCTGCACAATGTCATCAGCACATACCAGCGAGTCCTACGGATCTGACTCCAGTCCACTCCTCAGCGCTGGACCCCATTCATACAACAGCCGGTGATTCGGGAAGGGAGCTGTATTCAGCCCGATGCTGGTGAAATACAGTCAGCAGTACCAACCAGCTGTACTCCGCAGATGATGGATATCCAAGTGGCAACGTCAGTATCTGAGATTGGAATCCCAGTGAAAAGAGCCCCTCCTCTCCCACAGTCTGCCATTCACTTGGCTTGGGGTTACCTGAGGTTAATGGGTCCCTGCTAAAATGTTGATTTTTCAGCATGGCCTTTGGAAACCTGTGCCTTTTGTTCTCCCAGTGAATTTACCTTCCTGTGTTGTTTGCACCTCAGCTTTTCCTTTCAGTGATTTTGCATCTGTGGTAACTACGGGAGAAAGCCTGTGAAAAATGCTTTGTTACATTACATTGGCCCCTAGCTCCAATGAATTGTTCCATAAATCACGTTATTGTTAAAGCATCCTAGCAAAACTAAACCACTTTCAGGGGCTCAGAGAGCAGAGGATATTAATCAAAGGCAACCATTGCAGAAGGATCGTTTTTTTAAAAAAGGAAGGAAATAAAAATACACAGTCTTTAATGTGTGGAGCCCGGAGAAGAGCAGTGGGAATGGGCCAAACCAGAACATCTTTCCTCTTTCGTAAATACTGCGATACAGGAACATATTATCTCGGAACACTTTAGGCCTATTTAGTTTTATAGCAAAACAATACTGAACACCTGCTGCACCTTCGCGATCTAGTTCAAGCAGCGCAGGGTGAGAATGGGGTGGTGGAACGGGGGCTCCATAAATCAGGAGGAACTTTTTGTCAGACTCAGCTGGGATCTGCAGGGTTTGCGGAGCGGATGACAGGTACAAGCATCTCACAAATATTCCCAAGAGCCCCTGTCCTTAACCGTCTTACAACAGAGGCGATGAACTTGCTCTTGGAGTCCTAGGTTCCATGAGCAAACCTTAGGGAGGGGAAGTAGGAAGTAGCATTGGCTTCTCAGATTATCACTCAGAGCAACTAGTCGGCAGGCCAACAGCCTTCACGGAGAGCCACTAAACCACTCTGCACCAGGTATGATGGGAAAACCCAAGCCAAAAAAAGGCTAAAGTCTACCGTAACAAGCTAAATTCTGGAATTTTAGTCAACGGAATACTGCTCAAAATAAGTGGCGCTCACTCAGATTTCTTGTTGCAGGTTTGGTTTTTTTTTTTTCCCTTACCTCCTCTATCGAGATATAATTGACACAAAACATGTTTAAGGTGGACAATGTGATGATTTGAAACACGTATATACTGCAAAATGTTTACTACAATGAGGTTAGCTAGCATCCTTCACCTGACCTAATTACCATTTTGTTGTTGTTTCTGTGGTGGTGAGAACATTTAAAACCTACTCTCAGTAGCTTTCATGTACACAATACAGTACTGTTAACTATAGTCACCATGGTGTACATAAGATGCCCGGAACTTACGCCTCTTATTACTGGAAGTTTGTACTCTTGATCAAAACCTCCCAGATCCCTCAATCCCTGGTAACCGTCTTTCTAGTCTCTGCTTCTATGAGTTTGGCTCTTTTCGATTCCACGTAGAAGTGAGACCATACAGTCTTTGTCTCTGTCTGACTCTTTTCACCTAACATAACGCCCTCAAAGTCCACCTATGTTGTTGCCAATGTTATCATTTCCTTCTTTTTGTCGTTGAATACCATTCCAGTGTGCATGGGTGTGCATGAATCTATCACATTTTCTCTACCCATTCATCCGCCGATGGACACCTAGGTGGTTTCCATGTCTTGGCTAGTGTGAATAATTCTGCAATAAACAGGGGGAGATGCACATATCTCTTCAAAATAGTGATTTCATTTCCTTCAGATAGGAAATGCTTTGGACTATACCCAGAAATGGGATTGCTTGATCATGTGGTAGTTCTATTTTTAATTTTACATACTGTTTTCCACGGTCCCTACACTAATGCATATTCTCATGGACAGCGCACAAGGGCCCCTTTTCTCCACATCCTCACCAGCAAGTACCTATTGTCTTTTTAGTGATAGCCATTCTAACAGGTGTGGGGTGATACCACAGTGTGGTTTGGGGTCGCATTTCAGGGTTTGGTTTCTAACTGAATCTGACTTAACATAGACGACTTGTGTCATCAAATGATGTAGCATCTAATGATGTGTGATAAGCACAAACAAGTACTGTTTCTAAACACATATGAGATGCACACTGCTTAAATCCCCCACCTACGTAACGAAATCTAACAAGTGAGGAGACGGGCAGCTTCCCATTGGTTAACTGCAACAAAGGCCGACATTTTAAAATCCCTTGTTTCTTTGCCTTCTTCCTCATTCCCCAAATACACAAAGAAAATAAAGGTCACTTCAAATGTCATCACCTTTTAATACTTTGGTATACAACGATTGTGATTAAGCAGACGCATTCTGAGATCAGCAGACCTAGGTGTGATCACAGCTCCATGTGTTGCTGCTCAAGTACATTATCTCCTTTGGCCTCAGTTTCTTTATCTGTAAAATGGAAATAATAATAGCATTAACCTCATGTAAGTGTTGTAAGAATGAACAATGAACTAAGACAATTCATGCAAGGGGCTCAGATCATTACCAGGCAAGTACTCAGCCCTCAATAATGCAATTACTGTATATACATATATCACTGCCATATTATTTATGTATACATACATTGACACACATCTTTTTTTAAAAAAAGGGACCACACTTTACGTACTGTGTAGGTTATATTTCTTTAAACTTACAATGTATTATGAACAATTTTACACCCACAACATCACCTGTAGTGGGTGCCAAATATACCATCACATAAATGTACCCTAAAGTATTTAACTAACCTATGGTTGGACAGTTAGCTTGTGTCCAATATTTGATATTATAAGTACCCTGTGAGGAATTGCCTGCTAGAGGTGTCTTGCACACATTTTTGTTTTTTGCCTTAGAATAAATTCCCAGAACTAGAGAACTACTGAATCAAAAGAAATGCAATTAAAATATTCTTAAAAGAATATAAACGCATTACAGAAAATAAGGGAGAATTGTGATTGCACCACACTAATACAATTACTAATATTATTAGGGTGATTAAGATAGTCTGATGTTTTCATTTTTTACTTAGAAGAACAGAAGTTTCAAGTAAAAAATGAGCAGATGTTTATTATTTCTGCTCCCTCCTGAAATTCACTAAAATTACAATAAATACTAAAAAAAAAAAAAAGCATAAACCCACAATAAAAAGACAATGGAAGACATAACAAGAGCCAAAAGACGTGATCAAAATTTGGAGAACTGTAAAGCACACCAGATGAGTGAAACTGACCTAGTGAATCAAAGGAAACTAAAATTCACATCATGACTTCGAATCCATGACTGGCTCTAAAGGAAGCCACTAGACCCTTGAGAGCCCCTCCTTGATCCTGAAAGAAGACAGAAGATTTACTCTCTAGAGAGGCTGAGCCAGACAGGCTCTGGATCAAGCGCTGCCGAGGGTAGGGTGAGGCATCTCAGGGAAAGGAGAGTATTTCAGTGGAGTCGACAGGCCCACTGAAAGGTAAGATTCTCAGCTCCCTCCCCAGCTCAGCTTCCAGAATGCTGGCAGCCAGGCTCACGGACTCTCTTCCCTCTGCACCCCACCCCTCAAGACAGCAGTTTGGAGAATTCTTCCATGAGTAACTTATAGATAGGTCCAAGAAAAAAGGCTATGGAGGTGCCCCCAAGGAACTGTCAGTTCTCCGCATAAGCTATGCTGAAGTTCAATACTCCCCCTTCATGCAGAAAACAATCACTAGACATTTGAGAATGCTCCTAACATGAAACACACCAAAAACCACCCCACAAACTAACCAAAAGGAGGAACTCAGAAAAACAAGGAAGGATACGGAGGTGGGGGGAACTCTAAAAATAAAAAGACATTGCATCCATGAAATAAGAACAAGAGGCTGTAAAACTTAAGAAAAAAAAAAACAAGAAAAATGTTCTGAGTAGATAAAAATATGAGAAATTATATCAACTTTTCTTTTGAAAGATAAAGTTAAGGGAATCTCCCAGAAAATGGAACAAACAAAAAAAAAAGTTACAGAAGATGTAAAGGACAGCAAAGTTTGAGACAGAGGTTCCAGAAAGAGAGAATCAAGAAAACGGACAGGAGGAAATCGTGCAGGAATGAACACTGGGTCTGAACTGAAGAAGACTGATGCACAGTCAGCGAATGAGAAGAGGCACCACCAAGACACATCATTCTGAAATGTCTATTATAGGAATAAAAAAAAACATAAAAGTTTCTGAACAGAAACACTTTCAAAAAGCCACTGAAAAAGGCTGAGAAACATAATAGCAATAGAAGACAATGGAGATAATTCTGAGGGAAATGATTGTAATCCAGAATTCTATACCCAGCCAAACTAGAAATCAAGTGTACTTAAATAAAAGCACACTTTCAGACATCCAAAGTCTCAAGAAACTATCTTCTTTTCCTGGGAAACCAGTCGTGGACATGCTTTGATCAGACCAGGGAGTAAGAAAAGAAGAAGAAATGGTGGTGGAAAGCTAACTGCTGTAATTTGGAGGCTCCCAAATAATTTAGTGGCTAATGAAGACATAAGCTTATTGTTTTTTTCGCCTAACAGTCGAAGGTAAGTATTCCAGGTGAGCAGGACAACTCTGCTCCATCTAGTCATTAGGGAAACCAGATTCCTTCTGTCTTGCTTCTCTGCCTCCCTTACAGCAAAGGTTCTCAAAGTACGGCCTTCAGAACAGCAGCGTCGGCATCCCTGCAGAATTTGTTAGAACTGCCAGTTGTCAGGTCTCCGCTTCAGAGCCAATGAATCTGAAGTTGCAGGGGTGGAGCCCAGAAGTCTGTGTTTTAACGAGCCTTCCAGGTAATTCCGATACATGCTCAAGTTTGAGGATGAGTATTTGAGGGCATTATCCTTTTCTGTGTGATCAAAATTTGGTTGCGGGCACTTTCGGTTGCAGCTCGGCAGATGGAAAAAGTGTGGAGGTTTCTTGGGTAAGGCCAGGATGTGGCTTACATGGCTTCCACTCACATTCACTTGGCAAAACCCAGTCATGTGGTAACCCCTAGCTTCAAAGCTCAGTTGGGAAATCTAGTCTTCAGCAGGGCCACCACATATAAATACGATTCTATTGCTATGAAAGGAGGGAGGAACGGGTTTGAGAGGATAATCAGGAGTTTCCACCACGTGTATAATCCAGGCAACAGGAACCCTAGTAACAGGAGAGCAGTGAAGATGAATCCCAGGATGCTGGGAAAGGGACATCCTAGAAGGCCCACTCACAGACTGGAGCTGTGAGTCAGGCCACAGAGCAGCCAGTCCAGATGGGAACAGAAGTGCTGCAAAAGCTCCAGGAGGGTTGCCAAGGAAAATAATGAAACCAACAGAATATCTATATTTGAATGTATTGACAGATTTTTAAGGATGAATTAATAATAGGTACCTAGAAAACGAAACAGAATACCAAAAAAGCATTAATTCCAGAGAAAACAAAAGGTTGAATGAGAAAGGAAACATAATTATAGGATTCTATGTGGCTCGGCTGGGGATAATATTTACACGGTCATAATGTAAATACTTAATATTGATTTAACCAAAATGATGATACAACTATATTGAGAGAATGAGCAGAGGGAAATTGTGTGCACGTCAGTTTAATAATGGTAAACAACATTTATATGGCTGTGTATATTGTACTGTGTGCCAGAAATTATTCCAAGCTCATTATGTATTCAAATTTTAATCTCCATATTCACTCTATGAGGTGTAAATACTATGGTCACCCATCTTACGTGTGAGGAAACCGAGGCACATAGCAGTTAAGCAACTTGCACAGGTCACACAATTAGTAAGTATTAGGCCAGGGATCTAACCCCTGGTCCCTTCTCTCCGGAGTCCACATTCTCAGTTACTATGCTACATAGTTGCACTTTCTGTGGTAGAAGATCAAAGGAAAACACCTAAAATCAACAAACTGAGAAATACAGGATAAGTGTGTTATGTATAAATAAAGACAGAAAAACCAAGAAGAAACAGACAAGAGATTAAAGTGATTGCTTCTGGGCAGGGGGTACCTGAGAGTGGTCCAGTGATTGCTGTTTTTCTTCTTATTGTTGGTATATACCCAGTAAAATGGGTGACTTCTAAACATCACTTTGATCAAAATACATTTTTAAAGAAGAGAGATGACGGAAGGCATGTGCCTGGTGAAGCTAATGCAGAGAATGGGGAGAGAGGGACCCAGAAGAGATTACAAAGACCCCAATTGGTAAATTATGCAAGGAAGCAACTGGTGAAGTGGCAGGAAAAGAGAGAGAGGTTTCCACAGGGAAATGACAGGCAGAGAGTAAGAGAGTCAGAGAGAATAAGGGCAGAGACTGAACGGGGCAGAGCAGAGACATCGCCATCCTGGGCTGTAGGAGAAGAGGAGCAAACCTCAGGGAAACCTTGTGATCAGCACCCAGGGCAGCTGCGCTGTTATCACTCCAGGGGCTGTGCCTGGAGTGGTGTTGATCTGGGGGTCTCTGGTCTTAAACCCGAAGGCAGAGGAATGATGAACTGCAAAACCATACTGAGGTGACTGATCGGAACCTAATTATATATACCCCAGCCTCTAAGCCAAACCAAAGTAAGTAACAAAACTTCACTTGTCTATCTACTATGTGGCCTTGGGGCAAGTCGCTTAATTTCTCTGAGCCTCAGTTTTTTTGTTGCAAAAAAAAAAAGGATATAGAACAAATCATACACATGTGTAGTACAGAGCACCTCTCAGAGCCCCTTTCCATTTTCCATTTCCCCAAGCCAGTTTTTCAGGTAATAACATTGAGCCTCAGGGAAATGAAGTGAGTAGCGTAAAATTACACTGTTAGTTAATGGTGGAACCCAAATTCTAGCCCCACGCTTATTTCATTTTTCTTTGTAAACATTGTCTCAATTAAGAGTCAAAGAAACTCCATGAAGTAAAAATATACATTTACAGAGGAGGACATCTATAGAAAAGGAAACCAAGATATAGAGTCCACATTATTTGGCTGCTCGACATCAGAACCAGGACCCAAACCCAGGTCTTCCGGTGCCCGGTGAAGGGCTTGTTCACAGACACTGTGTCTGTTGTGCGAAAATGAGACGACGTGGGCGGAGGGCAGGGCGGTTCAGAGTCCTCAGCGCCCGCTCCTCCTCGGACTGCGTGTGGGCAACAAGTGGGGACGGTTCCCATCCTTCCCGGGAAGGCCGGCGTTCAAACTCTGCTCTGTTTTCAGAACATCCATTTGACTAATTTTTTAATTTAGAAAGTACGGTCCTAGAAATACTAACGGCTGAGCGTTACACAGGCGCCATCACCAAGGTGGGGACGGGGGAGGAAGAGAGGGAGGCTGTGCGGGGGCCAAGCTGCGAGCAGAGCTTCCTCCCGCGGGCCCCACGGTCACGTCCACGGTCCCGGAGCCGCCTGCCCTCCCGCCGCCCCGCCGGGCGCCACACCGAGGCTGGGGCTGCCTGGGAGGCAGCGGGCCTGGCCGCGAACCGGGCCGATCGGTTCGCTCTGGATGTCTTCAAACTCGCGCGAAGTCTTTCCAAAGACCTCCCTCCGGGGCCGCGTCTGGCCTCCCGCCCCAGCCCACAGCATCCGCGCGAGGAGGGAGCCGGGACGCCTGCGCGCTGGGCCCTGCCCGGTCCCAGCCAGGAAGCCCCGGAGGCCGGACTGCGGCCACGGCGGGGTAGGCCCCGCGAGCGCGCGCGCCGGGGGCCGGGACGCGCAGCCCGGTCTCCCGGAGGCCGCCCGCCCAGGGCCCCGGCTCAAGGAGAGGGAAGGCTGCGGCGCCAGGGCCGCCTTCCGGCGCAGGCCGCGGCTCCCAGTCCCGGGCCAGCAAAGCAAATATTTATCCTGGCCGCCCAAGGCCGCGGAGCTCGGCCGGGGCAGGGGCCCGCACCCCCTCCCGAGGCCCGGCCTGGCCACGTCGCTCCCCAAGCCCCGTGCGTCCCCGCCCCCACCGCCTTTTAACGGGGAACGCTGACAAGTTGAATACAGCGGGAATAACAGCCATTTGTTCTGGTTATCGCTGCCGGTATTGAAGCCAGATGTGTGTGTTGCTGACATTGACATGGTACATCTGGCTGGGTTTTTGGTTTCCATCGCGGAGTTTACCACATCCACCCTCGTCTGCTGGAAGAGAGGAGGCGAACATCTGGAAGTCATTGCAGCTGTCACGCTTCAAGGGGATCCTGTACCACAGAGAAGAGAATTCAATACGTAACTGAGCAAAATTATCCAGCTCGTCTTGTCAGTCCAGATTTCAAACACATGCAGGAAAATGGCAACCCAGTTGGGGCGCCCTCCCTCCCTCCGTCCGTGGTGCCAGCGGGCACTAAGAACCGAGGGCCCTTTGCCACCCCCTGCGCCCGGGTTTTCTGTGTGGAAAGACTCTGGCTGCAAGGTCGCGTTGGTCATTGTGTGCCAGAATGTTTTGTTGGTCATGGGTAGGCTGAGCTAAAAAGGCTCGGTCTTTTTCCTTTTGATCTTGGTTTGCTGGAAGTTTTAAATTAAACATTGCTTAGTCTCTTCCCTCACTTCGGCTCATAACCCCCTCTTTCTCATGGCGTTCTGTGCTCTAGCCCTACCCTATCTATTTAATTTTATCTCCGTTCTTTCTCCAAGGCTGAAATAAATTATGCCTTTGCCTAGAATCCCCTTTCTTTCCCTGTTCTCTTCATGCCAGTCCAAATCTGTTCAGCCCTTCAAGGTCCACTTCGTTTATTTCATCTATGAAGCCTTTCATGACTACTCAAGAGTCCACTGATCTTTACTTCAGCGTATTTTAATTAAGTATAAGCCC
This sequence comes from Carollia perspicillata, assembly GCA_004027735.1. Lineage (NCBI taxonomy): Eukaryota > Metazoa > Chordata > Mammalia > Chiroptera > Phyllostomidae > Carollia > Carollia perspicillata. The sequence continues at coordinate 14,670 of PVKM010015615.1, forward strand.
ATGGAGAGGAAACACGGGTGTACATTTTTCTTGTATCTCCTTCAGCAGCCGGCACTGCGTGCTGGAGTAGAGCAGGCCGCCTATAAACACTTGTCAGATAAAAGCACAAATCATTTTTTCTTTCTCTGTAAAAAAAGATTCTATTTATTTATTTATTTATTTATTTTTAGAGAGGGAGAGGGAAAGAAACATCAGTGTGTGGTTGCCTCTCCTGTGCACCTCCTAGGGACCCGGCCCGCAACCCAGGCATGTGCCCTGACTGGCAATCGAACTGGTGGCCCTTTCTTTGGTTTGCAGGCTGACGCTCAATCCACTGAGCCACACCAGCTAGGGCTCATTTTTTTCTCACCACCTGTTCTTTCTACATAATTCCCTTGCCTTCTACTTTTCCTTTCATGGCAATACTCAGTGTCCATGTTGAATGTGTTGGGAACTTTTGGGAAGATAGCTGTAAAAATCTAGTAGTGAGTAACACCTGAAGAATTCTATCAATTGAAGAATCTATTAATTTTCAATTCCTGCCTACTGTAGTGCACTGAAACTTGACTTTAAAAAATGAAGGGCAGTGAAGTGAAAACAAGGTTATAAGTCAGGGGATCTATTACCATTCCCAAGAATGCCCCGAACTTGCTTAGTGACCTTGGACAATCATTTCCCTTCTATATGCCTCCACTCTTCCTTTGCAAAAAAAGGTGAGTTGTAGCCAATGGCCTCTCCCTGGTAATAGACAGAGCTGGGGTCACTCTCCTGAGAAGAGATAGATTACTATCAGAGCTGGTTTTCTTCACCACTTGTGGATCCGCCCTGGAGTCTGAAGGCAGCAGTCTCCATCCTTCAGTATTTCACCTGCCTGGCGTGGAGAAACATGGGTACATGAATGACATGGAGGAGGAGCAAAGTAACAAAAAGATCCAAGCACGATTAGGAGCAAGATTTTGCCCTTGTGAATGTCCAGCATTTTCAAAGTCAAAAAAAGCCACTGCAGCAAGTGTTAGGAAAGACTAGTCACCCCAGCCATAGATGGAGTCTCTTGGGTTTTGTCCTTCTTCGTGCACTGATAAGGATGCTCTAGCCTTGCCATAGGGGATGGATAAGGATGTAGGAGGATAATTAGTATCTAGAAACAAAAGGGAGGGAATAGATGGAAAGAGAGAACTGCCAACGGAGAAAGAAAGTGTGCCTCCTTGGTGGGAGCACCCAGCCAAAGAGGGTCTCTAACTTCCGTGGGAGGAAAGCCATGTTACCAGATAAGAAGAGGAAGGGAGTCAGCAGACCCAGGGTTCCAGTAGGTTTCTGCTGGTCTGCTCTGCGGGCAGGCAAGTGTGTTTGCCTCTAACACTCATCTGTGAAATGAAGCACTTAGACGAACTGCTCTGCAATGTCTGTTAGCTCTTACATTATATAATTTATTTAGAAACCACCTTTGAGCCAAAATCAGCTTATCATTTCTGACTAAACCCCAGATTTCAGCTCTAGTTTGTCCAGAACTCGCAGGGTTCTAAGACACCCTCATAGAAGAGAATTTGGGGCATTAAATTCCTAAAATTCCTCTGCTCCATTCTTCAAATGGAAAAAGAAACTTTCTCCCAGAGAGGAATCATTTGCAATAGGAAGATTGCAGATTAATGACCTAGAAAATCTTCCTCAAATGGAAATGATACTTAATTAAGCTCCATTAAATCATAACTCCTGGCTTCTGCTTTTGGCCCCTTGCTACTGAGTCCAGGATTGAATAATTCTTCCATCCCTGGAGCTGCTGAATTGAAAGCACAGAAGCTCTAGGGAGCAATCTGCTCACCTCTACTACATCTACAACCACCCTCCTTCCTGTGCGAACATTCTAAAAAAAAAAACCACTCGGCATGTCTGACTTGAGGAGAGAGGATGGTCATTTCTCATTTGTTTTGGTTTATGGGCAACTTGACAATTTGACTAACTACTAAAGAGCCAGGACTATATCATCTTCTCATAAAAAGCTAATAAAAAAGGCTATTAATGCAGCCCATTAGTTGGCTGAAAATGAGGGGTTAGGCAGTCACTGTCTTAGCTCAGAGGAGCTTAGCTTCCTGGAGCTAAGATCTCCAGGAAGACTTTCCTCTATACCCGAGAGACATCAAGAGGGAAGTTCACGTCTCTTTGCTCCTATTTCTTGAGCTTGGCTATTTAAGCTCCATGCCCCGTTCTTCTCTCCCTGAACTATTCTTCTGTCTCAGGTGGACCTCTTGCTTTCGCTATACAATGCCACATTCCAAATGCACTCCCCCTCCATGGACTGTGCTCTCCTATCGGGGAAGGCAGAGAAGCCTCCAGTCCCATGGAAAGAAAGCGCTTGTACTGCTGGCTAAGTGTTCAGGCCCCTCTTACATCATGAAGCAATTTCAGTGGCTCTGGGGAGGCCTTCCCTTCTGAAAAAAAATATGCTTTTCTCAAATCCACTACTAGATTCCTTGGAGACCTTGAAAGACCCCCAGAATGGGGTTGTGCATACCATACCCTCTTATCCCTTGCAAAGGATTCTCTCCTAGTATTCTGTGATTTCTCTGGCACTTTCATCAGTGATTTACTTGCTCTGTGACGTTGAGCAGATCACCTTTCTTTTCTGGACCATGACTGCCCCCCTTGTTAGAATGGCTAAGAGAAACCCTAACCCACAGTAGGAAAAGCTGGCCAAGGCAAACCCGGGTCCCCAAGAACAAGGTTTGACTGGAAGGACAGCAGAAAAGCAAAGTTCTAACCACCTTTCATTTGATTCCAGCTCTGCCTACTTAGAACCAAACCTCCTTGAGATCCAGCTCTTATCTTTGTGTGCATCTTGTCTCCCTACTTGTGTGTATTGACCGAATGATGCACCAACCATGTTCTTTAATGGGCCCCAACCACTTCCCTAGCATTGTCAAGAGCGTGACATCTAATGTGTAATTGATAATCTTGTGGTCAGCTTATTTTCTTTATGACTCAAGGTGCCTTTAAATAAGAATATAGTTCAGGATCAGCTAAAATGGAGTCCACCTGAAAGAATCAAAAGGAATGGATGGTTTTCGGCACTGAGAATGCTCTGGTTCTGATATTTTAGCAACAAATCTGGCCTAAGTTTTTCTGACAGCCGAAGCACAGGGGTCCCATCATGGACTGTTCATACTTGCTGGATTAATAGTAGGTTCGATAGTTTTGTTTTTTCATGAACTCCCAACCACCTCAGTTGGGAGGGCAAAGCACTGATAAAGACCCAGAAGAAAGAAGAACAGGTTAGATGACTAGAAAGATTTTTGGCAAAGGGAGAACCCTAAAACAAACCTCAAACTCCCTTGTTTCAGTCCTGTTGCCAAAGCTGGGTCCCTCTGAGAAATTCCCATGATGCACGCAGACCACCAGCATGTGTCACGCCCATGACTCCACAGGCCACTGGGCACAGGGCCAGGTGCTCCCTGGAATGGTTCCATTTCAGAAGGGAAGCTTCATCTTGATCTGTAGGCTGGACATTTCTCTTTGAAGAAAATGTAGTGTTTTTACCTTTTACCCAATCACACAACTTTGGATGGGTGGAGGGGAGAAGGGAGGCAACTCCCTCCCTGTAGATTCTTACACCTGAGTGTTCACCAGCCGCTGAGATGTCCCAGAGAACTCCTCGTTACATAAAGCCTCTGCCACCTCCCCACCAGCAGTCGGCTGTCACCCCTCAGGCTCCCAAAGCCTGCCCTTGGAATCCATTGTAAGTCCCAAGTTCAGCCTCATTTGCCCTCACGCGAAAGATCACTCAGTTTGATCTCCGCAGTTCTCTGGGTTTCCCGCTGAATGGGTAAGTTCTTTTTATTCTTACTCCCCCTCAGCTTCGATACTCCTGCCCAACTTTAACTTTAAAAAGCGTTTTCTCTGCTGTTCCTTTTCCAAATCCAGGCTTTTCCTACAAGATCCTCCAAGTTACTTGTGCTTACTCCAGCAGGGGAGCTAGGCAGGTATGCCCCCCAAGCCTGCCGCTGGCATCCTTACGGCCACCTCCACTACTTCAGTCCCGTCTGGAGACCTACGTTGCCTTGCTCCAGGAGGCCCCAAGCACAGGCTCTTAAAACAACCAAACAGAGTAGGAAGTGACCTTATGAGGCCATTGGGTCCAGCCTCTTGTTCCTGGACAGGTGAATATCCAAATCTTACTGAGACAATTATTCGTCCTGCAAGTAGGTAATCACTCTTGTAGGTGAGGAGTGCTTCCTTCGATTAAGCCTGACTTTTTCCTGCCCTAATTGAGGCCCCAATTCTCATCTCATCCATTGCATCCGCGACAAATGACTGATGAGTGTTTTCTTTCTGTCCTCGGCCTTCTCTTCCAGCGGGGAAAGTTTCCTCAGAAATAAAACTCTGATTGTTCTACTTCTCCCTTCCCTCTTGCCTCATCTAAGCACCCTCTAAATCAGGCCCAAGGCTCCAGAGGGAGTAATATCCTTTCTCTTGCAGCTGGTCTGAGTTTTGCTGTCTGGGAGCCTGGGCTTAGAACAGCTTGAAGTTAGCACAGAGGCGAACGAAGCTTTAAATCTCCAGCACTTAACAGCTTCTTTGCAGCCTCAGAGGTAACCGCATTTTCGAGCTTGCTTCCTCTCCTCTCTATATATCTATGTAATCTCCGTTCACTGGAGCCTGCCTCCAGCCCTCTGTCTGCATTGCTCTGGTGGTGCTGAAAGAGGGGACATTGAGGAAGAAAAATTAATAGACGTGGACCCATAAAAATAACACGCTCTCTAGAGCACACATGAAGAAATAATTAAACAGATTAAACGTGCCGGGTGGGAAGAGAGGGACGGGGCGGGGGGCTCAACAGGCTGAGACTGATGCCTCTGACTTCCACTTCCAGAGGGGCCGGGGCTCACAGCGAAGGGATTTGGGTGCTTTTTTCTTCGTGGGTTGCACTCATAGCTCAGTGTGGTTTAGTCACTGAACTCTTCAAAGCCTGGGACAGTGCCCTGTATTTCTCCGTTTTCCCTCGGAGGATCCTCAAACAGTGCTGCACCCTAGTGAGAAAAGGAAATTTCGTGTTTATTGAGGGTTCGTTGGGCACCAGGTACAGTGTCAGTCAGGTACTTTTACGCCCTGGCTTATTATCAGTTGAGGGTTTCAAACTTCAGACATGAATGTAATCATTTGCCTACGGCCAGGATCAATCCCAAGTAACTGCTCCCCGAAGAGTTTGTAATTCTGAGGCTAAAAAATACCTTCGCACACCTTACCTGATTGCCTCCTTCCTTTCCTCCCTTATATGGGCAGGGGCTTTTGCTATGAAGGTGAGGGAAGAAGGGAGGCTGGTAATTAGAGATTGTTTAAATATCTAAAATGTGGCCCTGTTTGGTGTGGCCCAGTTGTTCGGAGTGTAGTCCTATAAACCACAAGGTCGCGGTTGGATTCTCAGTCAGGGCACATGCCTGGGTTGAAGCTTGGTCCCAGGTCTGGGCATGTGCAGAGGAGGCAACTGATTGATGTTTCTCCCCATCTCTCGCCCCCTCCCTTTCTCTCTCTCTCAAATCAATAAGCATGTTCTCAGGTGTGGATTAAGTATATAAGTACATACATACATACATAAATATCTAAGATATCTAGGGTAGCGAGAGGACTGGGGATATGGAGAAGGCTTTCTCCCTTTCCCATGAGTATGCCCATTCCTCTTGCTTCGTTCCTTTGGGCTTGAAGGAAAACACACTAAAGAGGACTACGCCCAACTGCTGTTACTTTTCAACACTGCAACTGGGTGCAGAGTCGTAATATTAACAGAGAAGGTTCAGACTACAGGTACCTTCCCTAGGGAAGGCAGACCTGGGTGAGCGCCCAGATCAGCAACTGGTATAAAGAAAACAGAGACAGACTGGATGCACCTGATTCCACCATTTCCTTTCTTTAGAAATTGGAACACGTCACTTCACTTCTCTGGGCCTCTCTTTCTGTTTTTGTTTTGTTTTTTAAATTAACAGATTTTTTAATTAAAAAAAGCAGTTTTAGATTTATAGAAAAACTGAGCAGAACGTATAGAGTTCTGCTACACCTTTCATCCACCACCCGCAGTGTCCCTGCTATTGATGTCTTCACTCTTGGTATTGTACATTTTATGGGTTTTGACAAATGTATGATGTATCTGTCTTGCAGTAGCATACAGAGTAGTTTCGCTGCCCTAAAAATCCTCTGTGTTCCACCTATTCAACCATTCTCCCACCTTAACCCCTGGCCACCAATGATTTTTTTACTGTCTCTATAGTTTTGTCTTTTCCAGAGTGTTAGGTAATTGGAATAATGCAGTGTGTGGCCTTGGCAGATTGGCTTTCTTTCATTTTGCAATTTGTAGTTAAGGTTCTTTTTGTGTCTTGATAGCTAATTTCTCTTTATTATTGAATCTTTCTAATTTTTTAAATTTTATTGGCTATATTATTACAGTTGTCCCATTTTTTTCTCCCCTTTATTCCCCTCCACCCAGCATGCCACCCCTCCCACCGGCATTCCCCCTGCTCTTAGTCTATGTCCAGGGGTCATACATATTAAGTTCTTTGGCTTCTCCATTTCCCATACTATTCTTAACTCACACCTGTCTATTTTGTACCTTCCATTTTTGCTTTTTATTCCTTGTACCTTTTCCCCCATTTGCCCCCGGCTCCTCCCCCCTGATAACCCTCCACATGATCTCCATTTCTGTGATTCTATTCCTGTTCTAGCTGTTTGCTTAGTTCATTTTTTATTTTTGATTTTTAGGTTCAGTTGTTGATAGTTGTGAGTTTGTTGTCATTTTACTGTTCACACTTTTGTTTTTTTTTTTCTTGTTCTTAAATAAGACCCTTTAACATTTCATATAATAAGGGCTTGGAGATGATGAACTCCTTTAATTTGACCTTATCTGGGAAACACTTTATCTGCCCTTCCATTCTAAATGATAGCTTTGCTGGAGAGAGTAATCTTGGATGTAGGTCCTTGCCTTTCATGACTTGGAATACTTCTTTCTAGCCCCTTCTTGCCTATGAGTTTTCTATTGAGAAATCAGTTGATAGTCTTATGGGAACTCCTTTGTAGGTAACTCTCTGCTTTTCTCTTGTTGCTTTTAAGTCTCTCCTTATCTTTCATCTCAGGTAATTTAATTATGATATGTTTTGGTGTGTTCCTCCTTGGGTTCAATTTCTTTGGGATTCTCTGAGCTTCCTGGACTTCCTGGAAGTCTATTTCTTTTGCCAGATTGGGGGAGTTCTCCATTATTTTTTAAAATAAGTTTTCAGCCCTGGCTGGTGTAGCTCAGTGGATTGAGTGCAGGCCTATGAACCAGAGGATCATGGTTCGATTCCCAGTCGGGGCACATGCCTGGGTTGCAGGCCAGTTCCCAGCGGGGGACGCGAGGGAGGCAACCATACATTGATATTTCTCTCCCTAACCCTTCCCCTCTAAAGATAAATAAATAAAATATTTAAAAAAATAAAATAAGTTTTCAATTTCTTGCTCATCCTCTTCTCCTGGCACCCCTATGATTTGGATATTGAAATGTTTAAAGTTGTCCTCGAGGTTCCTAGGCCTCTCCTCATTTTTTTGAATTCTTGTTTCTTCATTCTCTTCTGGTTGAATATTTATTTCTTCCTTCTGTTCCAAATCATTGATCTGAGTCCCAGTTTCCTTCCCTTCACTGTTGGTTCCCTGTATATTTTCCTTTATTTCACTTTGCATAGCCTTCAGTTTTTTCTCTAGTTTGCAGCTATACTCAATCATTTCTGTGAGCATCCTGATTACCAGTGTTTTGAACTCTGCATCTGATAAGTTAGCTATAAATTAGCTATCTCTTCATTGCTTAGTTCTTTTTTTGAGTTTTCACCTGTTCTTTCATTTGGGCAGTATTTATTTGTCTTGGCACACCTGTTATGCTGTAAGGGGCAGAGCCTTAGGTATTCTCCAGGGTGGGGCAACCTACCTCACAGTGTTGTGGTGCTGTATTTGGGGGAGGGGTCTGAGAGGGAACAATGCCACTTGCTCAGCTCTGGGCTGGCTTTCAGTCACTTCCCCCACTACCAAAGAGCAAATTGGGCCCTTCTGGTGCTGATTTCCAGGTGGGTGGGTTTGTGTACATTCTAGGATCCCATGGTTCTCTCCAAGGAACTGTCCTGTGAGACTGGGAGTTTCTCCCGCCACCACAACCCCCACAGATTTTTACAGCCAGAGCTTTTGAGACTTTAGTTTCCTGCGCTGGAACCCTGGGTTGTGCTGTCTGTCTCACTCCCCAGTTGTTCCAGCCTCCTCCTTACCTGCACGCAAATGTGGGACTGCCCAGTCTACCAGCTGCCACCTCGCCCAGCCCGGTCTGCTGCCTTCCTGCACATTCTCTCCATCCTGGCTGCCTGTCTCTGCCCCTCCTACCAGTCTGGATGAGTGTTTCTTCTTTAACTCCTTGGTTGTCAGACATTTATATAGTTTGATTTTCTGGTAATTCTGGTTGGGTTTTGTTTTTAAATCTGTTGCTGTCTTTCTTTTGGTCATGTGAGTAGGCAAAGTATATCTGCCTATGCCTCCACCTTGGCTGGAAGTCAAAATCTCTCTAATTTTTTATTATAGCATAACATATATACAGTAAAGACAAATGAATTTTTACCAAGTAAGCATCCAAATAAATTGTGAAAATTACCAGCACCTCAGAACCCCAATTCCTTTATGGCCCCCTTTCAGTTATTACCACCCTCCCTAAAAGTTACCACTTCTAGCATCATCAATTAATTTAGCCAATCTTTGAAGTTCATATAAATGGAATCATACAGTACCTACTCTTTTGTGTCTGGCTCTTTGTCTTTGATATTTAGGTTCATCTAATTTCATAGTAATTCATTCTTTTTTATTGCATTGTATAAATACGAGGTCTGTCCAGGAGGTATCCAGTCATGTACTATGAAAAATAAAGACATTTATTGAAGAAGATAAAAGATACAAGAAACATTGTACATAGGACAATGATATCTCAGTCCCTTTCAAAATAGGCACCTTGGGACCTCACAGTTTTCCCAATTTCCACCAGCTGCCCCATTGCGTTTTCCTGAATCTCATCAACAGTCTGAAATCTCCTCTATTTCAAAGGTGATTTTATTTCCGGGGAAAGCCAGAAGTTGCAGGAAGCAAATCTGGACTGTAGTAGGGCAGAGTTATCTGGGTGATTTGATGTTTTTCAAAAATCTTTCTGCATGAAAAGTGATGCATGAGTAGGTGTGTTATTGTGACAAAACTGCCCATCACCAGTTGCCCATAGCTGTGGCCTACTGAATCACCTGAACAGTTTCCAGAGAGGAATGTTGAAGCGAAAAACAAAATCTGATGCAGATTCATTGCTCTCCTTGCTCAGTCGTTTTGAATATGATGATTACACAGCACACATGCTCACTCTGCAGCATCTACTGCACCCACTGACGAGTGCAGTCACTCTCCTTCCAGTCCACTCTCCTGGGCTGCCAGCTTACATTGATGTCATGCAAACCATTCTCATTATATTAACTATGGCTGGACTTTTTCTGGACAGACCTCATTGCACATCACAATTCGTCATCCAGTCTACTATTGATGAGCATTGGTGTTATTTTCAGTTTGGGGCTATGGCAAATATTGCTGCTATGAATATTCTTATACAGGTCTTTTGGTGAACATATGTTCACATTTCATTTGGGTATATACCCAAGAGTAGAATTTCTGAGCTACGGGGTATTTTTAACTCTAGTAGATAATGCCAGTTTAACAAAGAACTTGTATTATTTACACTTCTCACAGCTTCTCATTCTCACCAACCCTTTGTATTGTCAATATTTTAATTTGAGCCATTTTAGCTACATGGTGGTTTGAATTTGCATTTCCCTGATCGATGAAGTTGAGTACTATCTCAGGTCAGGTTCCTTGATAAACAGACTGAGATGGAGATTTATATGCAAGAAGTTTATTAGAGAATGCCCTGTGGGAGAGCGAAGGCAGCAGGACTGACAGCCCGTTCATAGGCTTCTGCTCATCCCATGGGCAGCTCTGGGACTGGCACAACCCTGAAGAGTTGACCTGCCTGGAGGGAAGGTGCCAGGCAGACCTTTACATCCGTACTGACCAATCACTGGATGTTGGCTGTCCCTGGGGAGAGGTATGATTTTGGGAAGAAAGCTCTTTTTGGCCAAAGGAAATACCAAGAGAGGGACACAGCTGACAGCAACACTCCCAGAAGCCAGGGGAATGAGTGCTTTCGTCCTGAAAGAAGATCTGAGCTACCCACTGTAGCCTCATCCATAAGCATCTTTTCATATGCTTGTTGGCTCCTTGGAGATCCTCTCTTGTGAAGTACCTATACTGGTCATTTGTCATATTCTATTTTTTTAGTGGATTGCCTTTATCTTATTAAGTTGTAGGAATCCTTTGTATATTATGTTGAGTCTTTAGCAGATGTCTTCTCCGTTTCTGACTCATAACATAGTCCCGGTGGCCAGACCTAATTAACCAGACACTCATTATTTTGAACTCTATCCACAATTTTTGAATTCCTTATTGATTGCTTCCTTATTCATAAGGCACTTTTACTCACATGGTCTCATAAAATCACAACAATGTCAGTACAGAAATGAGGGGCTGAGATTCATCCCAAGGTCACATTTCTAGCAAACAGGCAGACAGGACTTCTGATTCTAAGTGCCAAGTTCTTTACCATGGGAAGGTGAGATGACAGGAAGATAAACCTGGCAGGTATGTTTGCAAATTCAGGACTTCCCGGGTCCCCATCAAGACCTCCTTCAGTTAACAAATAAAGTCACTTTCTAAGGCTTATTATTGTCTACAGGGACAGGATTTTTAACCATCAGCCAGGGCCCTTCCCCTTCCCATTTCTTCTGCTTTTCCACTGGTAGTTGGAAGCTAACAGTGTGAAAACTGGAGCCATTTCAGTGTCAAGGTGCCCATTGTCCTAATGAATGGCTGTCTACTTCATCTCCTGCACTGGATGAGGAGCCAAGGCAAGCCCCTCTCTGTAGGTACCCCTTCCCAGCTGGCAGTAGAAAATAGGGTACCTTCTGCCCAGGGTGTGAGGCTTTCTGTCTGCACTGAACTATCCAGCTTGAACTAATGAGCTGTTGGCGTGGATGGCCAATTATTTTAGCTCTTTAAAAACCTGCCAAACTCTCTTTTTTCACTATGGCATTCCCTTAATGTCTCAGACATGAAATCAAATCCTCCGTGTGGAAGACAGTGGCTCTGCCCTAGGACACGCCCATGCCTTTTACTGCCTCAGACTACGAGCCCAAGGGTAGAGTGGAACCAGGTTGTTTTCCCCTGGGGCCTAATTTAGACAAGCCTTGGCCACCTCATCTCCCCACAGCTCAGAAGCTGTAGTCCTAAGGACTGGCTCAGGAGGCTTGCTCCATTCCAGGAAGCCCCAGAGTATTCCTGGACCAGAACCAGGGCCCCGGTCTCTCACCTGAGTCCTGAGTATGTTGGCTGAATGTCCTGTTAGTAGATCAGCCCAAGCCGTCCAGAGGGCCTGGGAGGCTTTTGAGATGGTGGCTTCTGGAGCTGGTCTCATAAAATCACAACAATTTCAGTATAGAAATGAGGGGCTGAGATTCATCCCAAGGTCACATTTCTAGCAAATAGGCAGACAGGACTTCTGACACAACTCCCGCCCCTTCTAGCTTCACATTCTGTACTTTTCTCCCACTTGCCCCAATTTGGAGTCCAAGTGGCTCTTTCCCCAAGGTGCTCTCCAGGGATAGCCCGAGAAGCCCATGTACTAAAACACTTCTATCAAAAGAGACCCTGCTTGTAGCAGGCTGCCAGGCAGGAACAACTCTTCCATATCAGCACATTCACCAAAGTGGCCCCATTTCGCAGTTTTTAAAGGTAGCTTCCTAGACATGATGGCAGTTAAGACTGCGCTGAGCACATACTGGATGGAGCCGTGGGAAAGCAGGGCTGTGAGAGGCTGTGAAAAGTTTGTCCCAGGCTAGGCCCCAGCGAGGAGCTTACCTTCCTGGCCAACGCCGGTAAATACAGTGACATCCCACCTGAGGCACACATTCTGAGGACCCAAGAAATAGTTTTTCCTCTTTCCCCCACTTTGCCTTCTCTGTCCCCAAGTCACATCCCACTTTCCCTTGTTTCCTAGTCTCCTTCCCCATTCTTAAAAATGTTGTTTCTTTATTTTTAGAGAGAGGAAAAGGGAGGGAGAAAGAGAGGGAGAGGAACATCAATGTGTGGTTGCCTCTCGCATGCCCCACCAATCCCCCCCACCCCGTCCCACCACCACCGAGAACCTGGCCCACAACCCAGGCATGTGCCTGGACTGGGAATCCAACCCTCCACCCTTTGGTTCGCAGGCCGGTACTCAGTCCACTGAGCCACACCATCAGGCCGCTTTTTCTTCTTTTACTCCTCTCCACTCCGCAACCCTCACCCCATTCTCCTCTTCCTTCCCTCAGCCGTCCTTCTCCGGCCCCTTCCCTCCTGCTCCATAGAGACCAGCTTCCTTATTCCCCAAGGACTCTTACAGCGGAGCCAGGCAGTGTCCCTCGGCGGGGAGTCCCTGCCTCTGCTCCCGGTTCTGCACCGCGCACACCGCGCACACCGTGCGCACAGCAGGGGCCACCGTTTCCACAGCAGGCCCGGCCGTGGTGTCTTGTTCTTTCCCTGCTTTAAAGAAAGGTTTCAGACTGTGACAGGTGGAATGAGCCGCAGGCGGGGAGCCGTTCCTGCCGGGGCAGCCTTCCTTCCCCCGGGTCTCTCGGTGCGTGGGGAGAGCGGGGGTTGTTGAGCGTCGCGCCGGGTGGGGTCGCGAGCGGCGGAAATGAGTGATGAGCGCCGAGGCAGCGTCCAGCCGCAGGCCCACGGGTCGCTCTATGAATCAGTCTCCGTCTCTGTGACTCAGACAACCTATTCCAAGCCTCTGTGTCCTTCTCGGTAGAATTACATTCAGTCTCATCAAATGAGGCAGCTTTAGCACCTTGCTGCGAGCGCTCAGGACACAGCAGCGACAGTGATGGCGAGGAGGAAGCCGCCGGTGGGAATCCATCCCTCGGGGAGCTTTCCTTCTAGGAAGGGAAATG
>PVKM010015616.1:0-27706 GCA_004027735.1 Carollia perspicillata
AAGAGGTACTGAATAAATATCTGACAAATTAATAAATGAACAATTAACCCAAATAAAGCCTTAACTAAAGCAAATTCCCCTGACTCCATTCAATCACCCACAAAGTACTCAACAACCCTTGACCCACATGGAGGTGATGGCCAAACAAACACACCAGACCTGAGATTCTGGCAGCACCTTCTAAGTGGGGGTTCTGTCCTGGGCCATTTCAAATCTCACATATCACACAGGCCTATTTGCTATGTTGACACAATGCTCCAAATGTTTTATTCAGTGTGAACAGCACGGTACACAACTCTACCCTCAGCGTTTCCACAATATGTTACATACAATCATTCATCCTTCAGATATTAAGTTACAGAGCTAAGGGCCCTGGGAATGCTAGTGCCTGGGGAACCAAGGAGGGATGACTTCAGCCCTGTGAGTTCACAGTCTAATGAGGAACACAGACATGGACACAGGAAAACAGTGGGAAATATTACCTTAGAAGTACAACATGGTGAATACAGACATTAAATGGTAGGGTAGAAGCAGGAAGGAGGAAGCAGGCCGCTCTGCCCAGGAGTTTCAGGGAAAGCTTCACAGAAGCAACTTTTGAGATGGGTATTAAAAAATGAATACAGGAGGGCTGGTGAACACACAATACAATATGCAGATGATGTAATATAGAACTGTACCCCTGAAATCTATGTAATTTTATTAACCAATGTCAGCCCAATAAATTCAACAAAAAAGTTAAAAATAATAATAACAGAAGAGCCCTGGCCAGGTAGCTCAGTTGGTTATACTATCATCCTGATATACCAGGGTTGTGGGTTCTGTCCCCAGTCCGGGCACATGTAAGAACCAATGAATCAATGCATAAACAAGTGAAACACACCAGTGTTTCTCTCTTTCTTCCCCTACCCCCTCTTTTTAGAGGAATTTTAAAAAAAAAGAATGAATAAAGGGTTTCCAGATTTATAAATGGGAGGATAGCATCCAAACTAAAGTCTAGCTTGTACAAACACACAGTGTTTGAAAATTAGTGAGAGATGAGTATACAATTGCACAGGAAATCAAGGAGCTCCAGGTTAGAGACGGACCAGGGAGAAGCCAGAGAGGTAGATTATGTAGAGAGCCAGTTGGTATGTGGCCCCTGGATAACAGATTAAAAGAGCCACCTCGCAGGCCTTCTTCTCTGGGAAGTCTTCTATAAGCCCCGAGGTGAGAGGAACAGCCTCTGCCCCAGGCTCCCATAGCACACTCTGTATTTTTTTAAAAAAAGATTTTATTTGTTTTTAGAGAGAAGGGAAAGGAGGGAGAAAGAGAGGGAGAGAAACAGTGTTGTGCATGTGTGAGGGATACATCAATCAGTTGCCTCTCGCACACCCCCAACCAGGGACCTGGCCTGCAACCCAGGCATGTGCCCTGACTGGGAATCGAACTGGTGACCTTCCAGTTTGTAGGCTGGTGCTCAATTCACTGAGCCACACCAGCCAGGGCTCTTATGTACTTTTATCATAGTCATTACTTCAATAGGAAAGATTGAAATTATCTGCTCATGTTTTCGAATTTCCTGCTAGACCATACACTCACCAAGGCAGAGACTCTTATTTCATTTTGCAGTAGCACTTGGTCCAACATAGAGTAAATGATGAATAAATGTTTGCTGAATAGAGGGAAATGGAAGAGGTCCTTCTATTACAGTATGTGCAATGAGCAGGTCTCCAGCTGGCCTGTTCGGCCCTACCTAAGGAGAGGTGCTAGGCTTTGCTTTCTTCTTCTCCCTCTCTTTCTTCTCTCCCATCATTCTACCAGGTTTCTGGGGACTTACCTTCCATCTTGAAGACTCTGAGCACCCCAAGGTTTTGAAAGGAGGTTTTATCCACAGTAGGTATATTAAAGGGAATAGCTGTTTTCATCCATTTCTTTGGGATTTTGATGTACCCCAAATGAAGAAGCAAGAAATCTAAGTGCTTCTGTGGTGTGGTGGAGAGGTGAGGGAAAGGAGATTTTGAAGACCTGAGTGATGTAGCATTTGAGTGACAGGTGAGAGGTAAGAAGCTAAAGAAAAGGCATTCCCAGTCCCATCTAAAGGCAACCTCCTTTTTTACTGCTTTTCGTCCTGGTGCTGATTCCTCATTGTAGCTCCACCTGTAAGATGATTCCCAGCCCTCATTTTAAACCCTCGCTTTAAATATGAATTGAATTGGTTAGTTATATTTCAATCCAACTCATCTCCCTCTCCCCACCTACTAAATAAAGAAAAGACCTATTTATTTCCTAAGAAAGACAAGCTGCCATAGAATCAGGACTGTAAGCAATATGTGTAAAATTTAATTTTTGTTTAGAACTGGATATAACGACAGTAACAAAGCACTATTAGAAGTGCTTTGAAAAGCTCTAGCTTTTTAGTGCCATTTGCTTGTGGTGCTGCCACAGTGAGTCACTGACTGCACAGCCCTGGCCGCCCGGCTCCCCGTGCTAGGCATGGGTATTTGGAGTTCGTACAACGTGGCAGACATTGACAACAAAGAACAGTCTGAACTTGATCAAGATTTGGATGATGTTGAAGAAGTGGAAGAAGAGACTGGTGAATAAACAACAATAAAAGCCATCAGCTGCCTGTTCTGAAAATGTAAAATCTTCAGATTCTTGCCGCTCTCCAACAAAGATTTGATGGTCTGGTAGAAACAGCAATAGGACACATTGAGAGCTTGCTCAAGGGAGTTAAAAGGTGAGTGAATGCTCTCAAAAATTGTCAAGTTAAATGCGCACAGATAGAAGCCAAGTTCTATAAGGAAGTTCATGATCTTGAAAGAAAGTATGCTGCTCTCTATCAGCCTTTATTTGATAAGCGATTCAAAATCATTAATGCAATTTATGAACCTACAGAAGGAGAATATGAATGGAAACCAGATGATGTAATTTCAGAGGAGCTGAAAGAAAGCGCCAAGATTGAAGATGAGAAAAAGGATGAAGAGAAAGAAGACCCCAAGGGAAGTCTGAATTTTGGTTGACTGTTTTTAAGAATGTTGACTTGCTCAGTGATATGGTTCAGGAACATGATGAGCCTATTCTGAAGCACTCGAAAGATATTAAAATAAAGTTCTTAGGTGCTGGCCAGCCTCTGAGCTTTGTTTTAGAATTTCACTTTGAACCCAGTGAAAATTTCACAAATGAAGCGTTGATGAAGACACATAGGATGAGGTCAGAACCAATGATTCGGATCCCTTTTCTTTTGATGCACCAGAAATTGTGGGTCGTACAAGTTGCCAGATAGATTGGCAAAAAGGGAAGAATGTCACTTTGAAAACCATTAGAAAGAAACAGAAACACAAAGGATGTGGGGCAGTTTGTACTGTGACCAAAACAGTTTCCTATGATTAAATAACATTTTTTTACCCCTCCTGAAGTTCCTGAGAGTGGCGATCTAGGCGATGCTGCTGAAGCTCTCCTTGCTGCAGGCTTTGAAACTGGTCACTTTTTATGTGAGGGTATGATCCCAAAATCAGTGTTGTACTTGACTGGAGAAGCCATTGAAGAAGATAATGATAGTTACGATGAAGAAGGTGAAGAAGCGGTTGAGGAAGGGGAGGATGAGGAAAATGATCCAGACTGTGGCTCAAAGGAGGATCAAAACCCAGCAGAGTGCAAGCAGCAGGGGAGCAGGATGGTCTACCTTCCGCTTCCCAGGAAAGGATGAATTTTCAGCATTGGACAAGTTTATTTCACCTTTTTTCACTGTGGTTTGCTTTCTTTTAGGTTTGCAAAAACAAAAAATATTGTTTTTGCAGCCTAAAATAAAAATGTCCTCCCCTCCCCCCAAAAAAGCCCCTAGATTTACTCCTTCCTAAGTTGTGTAATATTTCTATTGTGTTTGCATGGGCCTTTCATTCATTACACAGGGACATCCAGCCGAGGGGACAAATGGAGGTTCAAATCCAGCCTGAATGCCATACAATAAACTATGTGCCTGTGAACTATAGACACACAGAAGAGTCTACTTTTTAAAATCCACACAATAGTTTATATGGACCAGCAGTGGCCATCACAGGACTCTCCTTTTCTTCCTATGTCCCATTCTCTTTTGAAAGGATGGGCTGAAATCTCAATGATGATGCTACCATTACCATCTCTATCACACTTCTGGTACACTATTTCCCTAGAAAACAGTCCTAAGGCAAACAAAAGTCATGATCTAAGGCTTAATTAAGAGGTATGATGCTAGGGTATTAAAAGTGAGGGAAAAGGACAAGTGAGGCAGAGAAAAAAGAAAAGTAGATATAATGTGGTCCACTCTGAATTGACCACAGCATCATAACCCCTCAGCTTAGTGATGGGGGCATCCTCCAGGCAGGCCACCTGAACTCCCTGCTGTTCCCCATCTCTCACTGGTTGAAGTCGGCCTGATGGGACCAATACACTCCTTTAGCCTCTTCTTTTTCAATGCTATTTTCCCTCTCTGCTGCAAGACCATCAGTCCCTCAAAGTGGATTTATTGTTGTGTGTCCAGGGATAGTAAAGTTACCAAAAGGAATGGGGGAGGAAGAAGATGATATAATTTAGTAGTCAGCTTTTAAAGATAAAAGAATCAGTGCCATTCTCGCTCATTCAAAACATAGTTATTTGGCACTTAGCACATCAGAAACACTTATGATTTACTTAAGTGTCACCTCTTCTGTAAATTAATATTCCTTGTCTTAATAGCTGCCTATAATAGGCATTTGTAATAGTCTGTAAACAACCAAACTCAGGGCTTCCTATTTAAAATTGCTATTAACACCATTGTTACTATTTGACAGTGAAATTAGGGACGAGGCCAACAGTCAAAACCATTCAGGGAAATGCTCAGCAAAAACTCTGATGTTAAGACTTGCACATTGCGTTGCTTAATTAGAAAGGAAATCTTGGAAATATACCTGATCTCACAAAGTAATTCAGTCCACAAGATGGGTCAAGGGAGGGATTTCTCATTTTTTTCACCAACCGGTAATTTGGTAGGAGGGATATGGACTATTTTAGTGAATTATCACAAATCAAATATTTCAACAACTTGAAGTGAGCCCTTAAAAGAATATAAAAATATACATAGATCCCCTCTGCTAAAACTGCAGTGGATGATCGAAGTCCTACTGTCTGATCTATAAAAACAAAACCCGAGTTTTCAGCTAATTCTGTTTTCTCAAACACAAAAAACAGCCATCCCAGTTAGATGCTTCAACATACACGTTAATTTCCACTCACAGCCGGGGCAATTAGAAAGTGTACTTAATGGAGTGTCATGCTAATTGTTTTCAGAGTTAACCAATTTCTTCATTTAATTGCCAATTGATTAACCTATTGAAATGTTAAGTGACTCAGTTTCCTTCCAGAGTAAACAGCAGCAGCATATGGTAGCGCCCTCAGCCAAAGGCAGCACTCATTTGCTTTGGAGTCAATGTGCTGGTATTTTTCTACACCTCCCTGAGCTTTTAATTAGATGAGGCAATGTTACATGTGTTTGTCTGCTGGAAAGGTTATCAGTGCTGAGGCTGACCTACAGAGGCAAGGTTGAGTCTAGCAGCTTTAATAGGAAAGCTTTTCAGCTATGACTGTTGTACTTGATTGCATTGTGATGGTAATTAACTCAAGACTGCTTTCCTCACTGTGCGTGTGTGTGCGTGTGTGTGGTGTCTTTCCTGTAACATCAACTATGCAATGAGATGTTTCCTCTGACATATACATGCACTTATTAAGCACTCATTGGATCTAATATGCATGCAAATAGTCAAGAATTTCTTTAGGCTAGTGCCACACTCCTCACACTGTGGTGCCATTAAATAAGTATGATGTTCCTTGCCTACAGGACATTTTGCCTTGCAAAAAAAGCTAGCTCTCTTTAGCAGAATTTTGCTCCTTTATTTCCATGTTGTCTCATTCCAGCAGATCTTTACAACTGGAAAGTAAAACTAATTTTATTTTTTCAATGTAAGCATGCATGAGGCCGCATAGAGTTGAGAGGCACACTTGGATTTGGAAGCATGTTTTTCAATGTTCCCATTAAAGATGACTACTGTGTTTTAGTGACCAAATTAACATAAGGTCTGTTGGTGAGCTATTGACTCAGTCTTCTCATCTCTCGAAGACTGTTTTCTGACTCTGGGTGCGTGTTGCTTGCGTGTGTGGTTGTACTGTGCCGTACTGCTGTTTAATTATGCGCCAGTCCACAACTGAACCAGCATTATCATCCTTGATAATGCTGGTAGCAGGCAACAGAGACAAAATGATTACAAACCTATGTTGTGCTCAATAGTTCTTTAGAGGATTTCTCTGTAAATAGTTCTGGCTCATGCATGTTTGATTCAGCACATTTGTTCTTTTTAAAAAAAAGCATAGGTTAGAAGAGTTTCAGGGTGGGTTAACAACTCAACTGAAAATGGCTGCTCGCATTGTAAAGGCTTGTTCCCCAGTTGCTTGGGGCTCTCTTCGGTTTTGCTGCGCTGCAGCTTCAGCCCAGTTGGTAAACAGCTTAAGTCCAGACATCTTTTCATTCTCTGAGCAGCGGATTGAAATAAAAATGCATATAAGTGGCGACTGACTGGCGCTGGCCTAACAATAGCCTGTAACATTATGCAAGGGTATTTACATAGGAATAAGGCCTTATTAAAGGAGATGGGGCAATTAATGGTGCGGCCACACATATAAGGAAAGTTTGTCCAATCCTTTCCTCAATAAAGATCTTTTGTAAAGTGCTATGGAAACTCAGAGGCCACAAAGAGATTAAGGGGAGGGCTTTTCTGGGACTTTGAAAATATATGTATACATATAATTGCAAGTTTCAATAAGCCAAATTATATTAAATAAGTGCCCAGGAAAGAACATGAATTGTTTTGATCACATTGGGTAGTTTTTCTAACCCTGGAAAAAGGCCCTTACATGTGTTTTCAGCTCTCCTCTCCTCCCTTCTCCCCCACCCCTTATTTTTATTGAGTTGATAATCAGTTCTGAGATAAACAAATTTCTTAGTTAGTTGTTTCCCTGTGGTTGAAATGGAAGCATTATCTTTAAAATATTTTAAAACTTTTGCTGTACTTCTTATCTCAAGTAACATTTGAACTATGGGAGGAACAATCGCCCCGCAGTCAGGCCTAAGGAGAAAATCCTTGAGTGTCTCAGGAGTGTCAGGCAGCTAGCTGGCTGGCAGGTTGCGGGTGAGCAAGCACGGAAACAGGGAGGGGCCCAGAAGAAAATGCAAGAGGTGTGTCCTGGGAGAATCTGAAAACAGGAATTCAAACCCAGCCCTTTCTTAGGCTGTATGTCTTAAGGGAATAAATATCTTGATAGTCCCGAAAAAAATGAAAAAGTCAAATGCTTCAGTTATTTTCATCCAAATACATTGTCTTTGATTTTGGGGGGTGGGGTGGGAAAAGTCGGAAGTCCTCCCTACCCCGCCCCCAGCCCTAGCCCACCGTGCGCAGCAGTAAAAAGGCAGATCGGGGTAGCTCAGTCACAGGTTCTCATTCTTATCAGAGGCTCACCATCTGCTTCTGCCCTTGGCCAGATAGCATTGCTGTTATTATTACTCGGGATCAGAACACTTTCAGCAAAAGTATCATCAGCCTTCTAAAAATAACAGAGAAAAATAACTCAAGCCCTCTTTTCACTTTTGACGGCAAGCGAGAGCATTCACCAGCTTTTTTAAGTGAAGAACTTCGGCCTTTGCCCTCTTCTTAAATGCTCCCTCTCACTCGAAGGCCATTTTCCAAGAAAGCAGAACTCCGGCAGGGACTGACTGCTCGAGCTCCAGTTTGCACTGGCTGGTGAAACTGTTCCTACTTCCAAAGTTGCTTTTTATCCCATTTTCTCACGTGTCCTTAGTTCATGAAATTCCTGCCCATACAAGGAGGAGTGGAACAAAATCTTAATGTGATAACGAATAGGCTTCGGGTGCCTCTGTGTGTGCACGTCATACAGAGAAAGAGATTTCAGCGGCAGCCCGTCAAGCAGGCAGAAATCAATGCCTCATTCAGGACTATTGATCGGTACTAAATTAATTAGACTCCCAGGCTTACAGCAGTTGATAAGACAACTTGTTAATTTAGTCAATGATAGTGCTTTCCCTAAAGCAGTAAATACCCTCTTTTTTAGAAAAGGCATTTCTAATACTTGCTGCCAGTGGTTTTTACTGTTTTCATCTTTTTTGTTTTCTTTTTCTGGGAAGGGTGTCGATAGGGGTAAGTGGGTTAGTTGGAAGCAGGGGTCCGATAGGCAAGGGAGTGCCGTACAAATGTATGTGCTGAGGAGTCGGTCTAGAATATTCATTAACCCACTCCCATTATCTGTCCCCTAGACGAATGTTGTAATTTTGGGAATGAAAAGAATGCAGGCAGATTGTCACCTGGGACCTGGATTTCCTATGGGGCTTTGGCCAAATGAGGCTACTCCAGCCCTCCAATGATGTTCATTTGGAAGGGGGCTACTTCCTCAACCTGCAGTTAGCATTGACTGATACAGATCGCTTTTGCTTTTCATTTAAACCTGCAACAGTGATGGTCATAGTCAATAACAAAGACTTCAGCCCCGTTGGTTAGGCAAACTGTGAATGGAATGAAGGTATCCCAGAATGCCTTGAACATGGGGCAGTACTTCCTGCTGGCTTGGAAGGACAAAAGGACAAAGCCGGGGAGTGTAGGGGTCCCACCCACAGCTCTTGGAGGCAACAGTCTGCTATCAGCAGCACTCCAACCCTCTGAGAATGCTAATAAGCAAGTGAAGAGCTCAGCTTTCTCGCCATAATTCTATAGTGTGGTTGAGGACCCCATAGTGCTCACTAAATAAAGACAACTAATTGAGAATTTTTTGCACATTTTGCCCAGGGGACGTGTTGTTCATTCGATTCTTTGGGGCAAATGTACCCCTACTGACAAGAGGAACTGATTGTTTTGGCAGCCTCATGTTACTCTTCCCTGGGTCTAAGACTGACTTTTGAAGTATGGCAAAAATGTTTAATTTTGATTTTTTAAAAAATTATGTTGCTGGGAATTATTTTAGTCCTCAGAGAATAGGTGTTTCAGTGTTCATCTAAAAAAAAAAAAAAAAAAAACCTGGCAGAGTTTTTTGAATTAAAGCCCTAGGTTTTTTTTTTTTTTTTTTTTACTTTCTTTCTTTTTTTTCTCTCTTAAATTGTATTTTCTGTGGTGAGGCCTACATTTTTGTGTCTGCAGGTGACACGTTGATTGAAACTAAAATTAATAAATCAGCTGAAAAGCTCACACCTACAGCTCACAGCAGGGCCTGGAAAACACGTTTATAAAGGGAGCTTTATGCCCTCATATAAAGAAGGAATAAATTACAGAAGCACTTGTTGCCCTGGGATTTGATTTTGCTTTGCAATCTGGTATCTTATTTTTGGGAGCTTATTGTTCATCAACAGGTTCCTGGTTGCTTTTGCAGGTGACTTTGCTATTAATCTCTTACTTGACCATTATAGCATATTAATAAAGAAGCTTCTAAATGTGGCTCTATCTTCTGACCAAGGAATTAGTTTAAAAGGTGTACTTTTTACTCAGTGGCTTGCAGTTAGCCATGTTGAGGACCAAATGCAAAGTAGCATTTTCTACAGCTTGTGTAGTATTAAGGAGTGTTTTACTAACATATGTGTCTTACTGTGCTATTCTTCTCTCCTACACTTATTCCTTCACCATGGAGGGCAATTATGGAACTTACCAGTCTCTGTTCATTTTTTTTAACAAAATAAAATTATATATAAATAACAAAATGATATCCTTTCTTATTAATGTGCACCCTCACTTTAATTAAACAATGTCAGTGTTCTTTGGAGGTGTGTTCAGAATTAAAATGTATGATTTGGGGAGGCAAGAGATTCAACATTTCTCACCAGTGCCAGATTAATAAATGTCATTACAAGTGCAGGAATTTAACCATCGCATTTCCCTTTAGAGTCTGAGGTAATTGGAAATGTTTAAGCTTGACAAAAGAAAGAAATAAATGTACCTATGGGGGTTGTTTAGAAATATAAAGAAGAAACGAGGATTTAAGTCTTAAATTTGTAATTACCAGGATCTCCAAAGCACATAATGGTGCGTAACAGCCTGGACTACCCCACATAGGGGAAGAACCGTTTTGTTGCAATCTGCAGATATTTCAAAGGACATCCTCTGGCACAGCACTATTATTATTATTATTATTATTATTCATTTCCTTTCAAATCTGCAGGACAATCTGGTGCACACCTCAGGCATGCATGCAGTCTTTTTTCTAACCCTGAGACATATCAAGCTTGGTCTCTTCCTATTTTTAACTTTTTGAAATTAAGGGTTCGTGTCAACTGAGGCATATTTGATGTCACTGTTTACCTCACCTTTTTGGGCTAAGTCCTCGAGTATCTTCATTCTGTAGGTTAAGGCCAATACCATCACCTCTTTCAGTAGGGAATTTTCTGGTTAGGGTTCAGGGAGGAGTAGATAAGTTAGAGGTATCCGTAGATCATTTGAAAGCTAATCACAGGAAATGTGGGAGCATGAGTGTTACCAGAACCAAAAGATTTAACATTATAAATAGTCGTTTTTTAAAAAGCCATCAGTGTTACCCTGTGGTTGTGTTATTAGGCCTTTCCCACTGATGGAAGACAGCAGGAAATAGTACTGTCCTCTTCAAAGTGTAACCGAAGTTACCAGCTGAACTGTGCATTAGAATTACACGGTGGAGATGCTCCTTTTTACAGGAACAGGGTCATCTGCTCCAAAATCGACGCTGTAACCTTGAACCTGGTTCCTCATTTGAGATTGTTTTTGTTCAGGCCAAAAAGCTAGGAGAACTTTGGTAAGGATGGCCCCCGCCCACCTCCACCAACCACAAAAATAGTTAATTCTGGACTCACTTATATTTTTAAACTGAGAAGGGAAAACACCCATGCTACACTAGACAGAAAGTTTATGTACCAGAGACACAAAATCAGCTGCTTTAGCTTCTTATGTGCAATGGGGTAGTTGTCATGTATGGTGGGGCAAAGGGTCTTGAAAGTAAGGAGTAGAGGAAAGGAGACAGTAAACCTCAGTTACTGGAAATTTGGCATTTGTAGTACACATTTCTAGGGAACAAAATTCCAGATACGTCCCAAAGTGTTACAGACGGTGGGTGCCGTGACATGGACTTATAAAGGACAGTTACTATGAGAGAACGTTTTCTACTCCCCCTGCTCCCCCTCAAGTACTTCCAGCTAGGAAGGTTTTCAGCTCTTTCTGTCTTCTTACAACTTAGCAAGATTAGACATGTTTCTGCAATGCATATGCAGATTTCACCTCTTGTTACCTTCTCTAATGAGCGTTCACTTAATCAATTTGACAGTAGCCTTTATCCCCCTCCCGGTTTTTTCCTTCACATCCACTAAGAAAGTTTTCAGAAAGGAAAAAAAAATAGTGTTAACAGATTCAAGGAGGCGTTAGCAATGTGAAATGGTAGGTGAATTGCGGGGCTTTACAATGACCCTCCTCTCCAGCCACCCCTCTGTCCAGCTCCTGAAAACAGGAAGCAGGTCTGCCAGTCTTTTAAAACAGCATGTATTCTAATAGCCAAAGGGGAATGATTTTCCTTTTCTCTACAAGAATTGAAAAGAATTAGTTGTTATTTAACAAAACACTTAAGCATAGTCCTTTCTCATAGTCCCATACCCTCATCCTGCCAAAAGCACTTTTAGAAACTGTTACGAAAGAGACAATCTTGTTAAGAGATAAGAGGAACCGATTCATGTTGGCACTCCCCCATCAAATTTCCCAACAGAACACCCTATAATTTCGTGACACTCTTGACCTTGTTAGGTACCTGGGAGTGGAAAATGCAGGAGTAGGGGCGGAGGCAGGTGCATTTCAATCTAAGGTGTAGTTCAGTCTTCCAGGGGAATGGGTGATGAAACCCAAATCCTAGGAGTTCTCAGTCATATTCTCTAATCAACCTCAACCTGAACCTGCGAGTAGGAAATGGATGTGACATATGTCAACGTATGGCCCCGCTGCTGGGATATAGCTGGGTCCTCAAAAAAAAATTTTTTTTAACATGAGATCCCTTGCCTGCAGGCAGCCAGTTTTCAGCCCCATACAGCTTCTGAGAAGCTTTCTTTACCTCTCATGGGGCCGTTTTCTCCTTCCAATTATCTCTGGCTATCTCCAGCTAAACTCTTGTTCTTCGTCTTGGCCAGTTTTGTAACACACCCACCTGACCCCCTTTCACTGTAATAGAGCCAGAAAAACCACTGTAAAGGAAGGAGAGGAGAGGGGAGAGGAGGGAACGACCACCAACACCTCCCTTACCCCCGTTCTGTGCTCGGTAGATCCTACAGTTTTGTCTTTCCTGATAACCCACAGTACCTTTCTCCCCAGCACCTACCCACCAAATCCTACCAACAGCCAATTGTTCACCTTTTACATTCAAATTAAACAATACGTTTGGTTTTTAAGACAATCAGAGTCTGGTCTCTATTTAGAAGTTATAAGTCAGGTTTGTTAGGTCACTGACAAATCTTTCTTTTCCTGGCTGTTTTGATTTAGTGGGTCTTGGGATGGGAATCCAAACAACCGGTTGCCTACCTTCTCTAGTGTGAGCGCCTGTTCTTCTTGGCAGGCGCATGGAGTCTGCTCTGACCACAGAGAGAGAGGGCCTTCTGCTGGGGTTCCTCTGAGCTCTGGGGATGGGGAGTACTTTCGAGTTCGCAGCCCGGCTCCAGCCAGGGTCTCTCGAGTTCGAAGGGCTGCACTGACATCTTGGAGAACTCGAACTGAGTTGGTCCACAGCCTGAGAGTCTGCATTACATTATCTGAACTCTTTCCTTCCAGTTAAAATGCAGAATGACAGGCCTCATCCCTGGAAACTATTGAGCCCAAATCTGCATTTCAACAAGTTCCCCAGGTGATTCATATGCGCATTTCTCTAAT
Organism: Carollia perspicillata; assembly: GCA_004027735.1. Taxonomy (NCBI): domain Eukaryota; kingdom Metazoa; phylum Chordata; class Mammalia; order Chiroptera; family Phyllostomidae; genus Carollia; species Carollia perspicillata. The sequence goes on from PVKM010015616.1 coordinate 12,912, forward strand.
CACCTGAGGATTTTGAGAAGGGAGGGTACAGAGTAGTACTCTTGTGGGTTCTTTCAATTCGTCTTCGGTCTCCTAATCACAGTCCCTAGTGGGCTGGTTGGGAGAGAGGAAGAGTGGGGATTATGCTTCATTGTTACTAACGTGGCTTTCCAACTGCAGAATTTAAAAATTACTTTAGCACATACACAATTAAAAATAGATGCTAAGTCCCTATTTTTTTCTAGAAATAATTTGAAATTTTATCTACATTTTCTCTTCTTTGTTTTACAAAAGCACCCTGAAACACCCTCTACTGCATTGGACTTTTTGGTTTAGTGAGCTAGTGGTTTAGTGAACTAGCATTTTAACCCTGATTCCTATTTTTACTTAAGATTGGTTTATATGTAGGCTTCGTTCTCAGAAACTTTACAGTTTTTCTGAGTTTCTAGAAAACCGGAAGGGCGTTTCTGGCCCCTGTGGCCGAGCACGCCCCTGGCAGAGGTTTAGCCATTCTTTCGCCAACACCTGACTGCCCCGCCCCCTCGTCCCCGAGCTGAAGGGCAGCGAGTGAGCGCAGTGCGTGGAAAGAGCACACCCCAAGGGCAGAGAGACCTGCATTCACAAAGCTGGTTCCCCCATAAAGAATGCCTGTGACCTTTGGCAGGCGATTTAATGTTTCTCGGGTTCAGGATCCTGCTGTGAAAAGGAGACGATAACGCGAAAGGTTGTTGGGTTGATTGAAGAATTTCAGAAACACCTCCTGCAAAGCGGGAGGTTAGGAGTGGTGCCTCCCTTCCTCTGTGCTTTCCTGGCAAGGCCTCTGAAGAACTAATCAGAAAAGCAGCTTGGCTGTCTCGCCCCAGAGCAAAGGCCTTCTAACTTAAAAATGAGTTTATTTGGACGTAGGTGAGAATCCAGTCTCCTTGGGTTGATGATTATAAATAGTCCCTGCTTATTAAACACCTACGATGTGCCTGTGACATTTGGCAAGTGCTTTAACCTTCCTGAACCATTCACCCCTCTCTGTGAAATGGAGATTATAATGCCTAATAGGATTGTTGAGGTTGGTTAAAGAGGTCGCTTTACATTCATTATCTCACTGAGTCCTTCCAACAGCCCAGAGAAATAGGCTTCCTTTGGCCCCATTTTATAGCTGAGGACACTGAGGTCCAGATGTCAAGTATTTCACTCAGGGTCACGCAGCTGATACGGGAGAGAGTCAGGTTTTAAATCTCAGTCTCTCTAATCCAAATCTACGTGCTCTCCAATGTACCTCCTGTGCCTTAAGGCACTGATAAGTGAAAAGGAAGCCAGATAATGGGAAATACTTTAGTGTTTTCCAATCCTTAGTAACATTCCAGTTCACATTGCAGGAAGGACAGTGATTTTCAAACTTCTCTTTCTTAATCTGCAAAACATCTGCAACTAATGAAGAAAGGAGAAATTTCCCCCTAAATGGTTTCAATTTTGGCAGATAACACCCCAACTCTTTCACCTCTGAAGGATTGTCAAGTTGGTGTCCAGACATGAGAATCAGCAAGATTTGGTTCTTTACTCCGCCTCCAAATAGAATCGGGTCTTCGAGTTCCAGAAAAGGACAATCTTCATCAAAGGTCGTCATGTCTGGAAGCAGATGGTGCTCGGAATCATGGGGATGCCATTGACTAAGGTGAATTGACTCCAGAGCTACACCCTCGTTAATGAGAAGGTGAGTCACACCAATTCAAAAAGAAGGGGCTTGAGGAACGACGGGAAACTGACGTGCATCGCTTGCGTACCAGTGGAGGGAGAGGCAGAGAGAATGGGTAGGGGAAGGGAGGAAAAGGGTTGTACAAAGAGAACCAGGGACTTTTAAAAAGCAGCACAGATCATCAAAACTCAGCCTGTGATGCTGAACCAGCATCCCACATTTACGCTTGCAGCCGGCATCAGCATTGCATCCGAACAGGTGGAAAATGCATTTCCTCGGCAGCCTCTTAACGGGGCGGGTAGCTGTGGCCTGTGAAAACTGCTTGTGTCTACAAATAATGTGCTCACACATTAGATTTTCAAATTTTCAAATTCTTGAAAATCTAACATGGAATTAGACTTGATAATGAGTGCATTGCGGGTGAAAATAGGTCTCTCCCCCTTTGCATTTAAGGCAGGTTTGTGGGTAAAATGATCCTCAGTCCAGCAGTTAGGCGGGCCCTTCAGAACCCCACCAATTGTCGGCTTCCCTGTTCCTTACTATTATTTCCTAGAACTGTAGGGCAGGGTGTGCCTGTAGAATAAAGTCAAATTAAGGACAGTCTCCAAAACAGATAAGAATCATTATTTGCTTTGAATTAGTGTTATTGAAGTGCCATGTTTTATTTACCTGAAGTGCAAGAGACGTATTTTGATTTACCTGTGATGTAATAGTGTTATGGCTAATGGTGAGAGGAGCTGCATTTAGGAACCTTTTGATTTTTTTTTAATGAAAGAAATTTGCTAAGATAAGCAACTTCCTTCTCCCATATTCAGGACCTTTCTGCTTCTAGCCATGCATTTCTTGCTCGGCAGCAGTGATGGGGCTGCAGATGTCTGCTTCATTCATGAAGGGGGGAGAGGCTGATGAAATCGATATAGCTTTCCAATTCACATAGTTTGAGATTCCAATACGTCCAATATCTATAGTAAAATATATACATCCTTTTACGTTTACAGGTAAAAGAAAGCCAAAGATCTTTTCCTAATACAATTCTAAGCACAGCAATATTACTGCTCCAGGCTAATCAGCAAAGCATTTCTGTGTTAAGGAACAATTGCCAGAAAAGTTCAATCTCTTGGAAGCTGAACCTTGAAAAGAAGAACACCTAAAATACCCAAAATATTTGGGGGTTGTGTGCCCTTGCTGGGTTTTCTTTTCTCTCCTTCAATTTTTTTTTCTATGAGCCTCTGGCCTTGTCCTCAGAAGCACCCCCCGGACTGGTAACTCCCTAATCTGTCTGCATCCTGGTTTTATTAGACAGACACCAAGCGATAATGTAAAACTTAAAAAAAAAAAAAGGACAGGTTTGTTTTTGTAACTGTCAGCAATGTTTTGGCTATTTTGAGAATGTAGGACAGGGTTAAGGATTAGGACCAGCCTTCCCTTTTCTGTGTATCAGAGCCGCTTAGCAGTAATTAATCAGGACATTAGGTTTTGTACTCCTGGTTCAGGTCATTTGCCTATGAGCTGCTCCAGCCTTTTACAAAGGCTCACTGCATATGTTTCTGGGTACCTTTTTGAGAGAAGATTTAAATTGGCCAGATGAATAATACTTTGTTACAAGTGTTTTGCCCTAGGCAAAAAGGTTTTCTTCATATTATCATAGCCCGAAGCTGCAATCCTCAAGCTTGATGTGACTGGTGTTATACTGTCACATGGCAATGATGTAAGAACAGGCCTCTCTGTGTCAGACAAATCTGGATTTAGGGGAATTATAGCAGATGTTGCAAAATGGCAACAGTTTAGCAAGTTCCTTTTATCCCACTGTTGGGAGGCAGGACCACTAAGTGTACCAGACAGAAAAGAATGTTTTCTTTGATCCTTTACACTCTAGGGTAGGGACTTCCCCAGTTAGAGAACATCGTTAATGATATAGTTATACAGTCACTGATGGATCAGAATACAGAATAAGGGTTGGCTTTTTTTTTTTTGTATTTGGTTTCATTGAGCTCAGTATTTTTGGTCATTTACAGTATAAGCTTCAGAAACCCTCTAAGGTTTTATTCTTAGTAAAGACAGCATACTTCTCTGGAAGAAACTGAATAACAAAAACAAAAACCAACCTGTGACAAAAAAATTTTAACGTTGGCAATCTTATACAGCAGTTATTCTAATGTTGTCATTCTAATAGGTATTAATGCGTATGTCCAACCATGTTGGGTAACAAGGGGCACTGCATTGTCAGTGTTTGTGCCAGTCTTACTTTTTTAAAAGAAAAAGCAGTTTCAAAAGCTTTGGTTCCTCTGATCTAGATTATTTTCTATTCCATTCTAATAAAATTAATTCATACACATGATCAAGATGACTAGGTAGATGACAGTGACGTGGAGACAAGAACAAACACAAAAGCCATTCCCTGATAGAAGTGACTCCAGGTTGGCTTTGTGGGAACTGTGTTTTGCTATGGTTTGTATGCATTTCTGGGACTCTCTCTGAGTCTCCAGAACCTTTTATTTTGGGGAAATGTAGCATCAGATATCACTACAGCCTGTTGTCGATAGCACTTCATCACATACCTGCCAAAGACAGCACGTGCGTGTGCGGGCGGGGGGGAGGGAGCAACAAGGAATAATTTCCCAGTAGGTAAAGATTTCCAGTGATTATTAAAACACACATGCATAATGAATTTGCTCTTTTTTGTGCAAATGTTTATTGATCATTTCCATTGGAGCATTAGACAGTGAAATATGTGCAAACATTTAGACAATTTCTTTAAAAGGCTTCTATTTTTACAAAGAATACTTTAACAATTTTTTAAATACTTTTATTTGCAAATTGGGATCACTGCTGGGAGCTCCTGAAATAATGAGCATATCCTCATTTTTCAGATAGTTTTCAATTAAAACAAAGGAAAAAAGCATAAACATGAGATGCATTTAAAGAGCATCCATGTAGGTAGCTAGCTGTATGTTGTATATCTTTTGAAGATATTAAAGGTAAAAGCAAATGCAAGCAAACTGAGAGATGACTGTCACTAATGCCAAATCCTTCTTTATAAAATACTATTTGATTATTTTTGCACATTTCACCTATTTTACTACTGTTCACCCCAGAGAATGAATTTGCTTATGCCGTGCAAGGACAGAGGATATTGAGGAAGATATTAAATTTTCTCATTTGAATAATAGATATTAGATGGAAGTGGACTATAATTACATATACTGCTATCCCTTTAATAAGATAAACATATATTCTCAAAATACATGTGCTACAGATGCATGTAAAACTCACATGTAAGAAGTTCCATAAAACCTGGCACTAAGAGCTTTAAAAAATGTACACTTCCTTGAAAATGGCACAGCCTTAACTTTGAATTGAAGATTACATGATAAAATGCACACATTTTTTAACATCATTCATCTAAACCCCTGATTCAACCCTTCCCTATGGTTTAAATTAACCCCTTAATCACCTAAAACCAGGTCAGTGACACATTTCACATTTGGTTACAAAGACAACCCTGATGATTGGGTTAAGTGTTGGGTACATATATTGGTGTTTCTGTAGGCAGTAGATGCGGGGCGGGAGGACTGAAAGTGACTTTCTGGAACCTGCTGTGTTTAAGAGTCTGAGAGGCTGTAAAAATGTTTCCAGTAAGAGGTTTTAGTTTTTCTTCCCTTCCCCCTCCCCAAAATGTCTACCCTAGCTATCTCAAAAACAAAATAAAACCCTAAAAACAGAACATGCATCTCTTTCTCAGAAATCCCAGTACAACTCTCAAGCATCCTGGTGACAGACAGTAATTCCCACACATACGTAGCTCCATCTAAGAAAAATTTGGAAGAGTTTGCAGCGTGGCAGTAGCATCTGTTGTTTCACTGTTCAATAATTCACAGTTAGCCGGAGTAGGAAATGCAAACAATCCTTTTACATATTTGCATACTTGGAATTTGGCTTTTTGATTCATGATTGTTCCCATTAGCTTTGAAAATTCATGTTTCTGTCTAGTTGCATGTTTTGCTTGAGTGAGCTCAAATTATGCTCTTGACTCAAATATTATTACAAGTGTAAATACTTTGGAGATGTAAGTGTCTGCCGCTGATTTGGGGGTGTTTGTTTTATTGATTTTCATCTGGCAAGTTTAATATATGAGCAAACTTTTCATGGAGGGTGTGGGGCATTTGTTTGAACACTCCTGGAGTAATTGGAAATGCAACAATTGTTTAAAAAGTGGCATTGTCCATGAAAAGATTTAGTGAGGGATGAAGAAATTTCTTGAACCTAAAGACCTAATCTGGTGATCCAATTCTCCCCACTGTGTCCATTCCCGTGAAACTCCATTTACTTGCCCCTATCCATCACTAGCTCCCCGCATCCTACCTAGCCAATCCTCTAGGTTTCCCACATTGTCTCCTCTTTTGTCTTTTCAGTCTAAACAGAAGAACAACAGATAGGGTTCTGAAGGGCAGGGAGCATCAGGAGCTGCAGGAGAATGACTGAGATGAGGGTCAGAGTCCTGCCCCTACTGCCAACAGTTACTACGGTTTGTGCTGCCCGGCTGAACAGTGTTCAAAGGCTTTGCTGGGCTTTGTTCCACTGTGTAGGGATTAGGCCTGGCGGTCTGAGAATTTGCCTTCTAATTAAAAAGGATAAAAGATAGAAGTAGCATTAGACTAAAACAGAGCAGTGATACTTCACAGGCTGATTTTTTTTTAAAGTCACAAGACAATGCTAGAAGTTGTCAGGATATTTTATTTCTTTAGTATTCCACTCAAATTAAAAAGAGAAAACTTTGGAAACTCTTCCCAGCTGTTGTGCGTGGCACAGGGAAGTCTAATTGCATCTAAAATATCCGCTGTTGACAGTGAGTCTGTTTTGGTGGGGGGTTTGCTGTCAGCATCGGAGAATGAAGGCTTGCTCCCAAAGCCACCTTCCTCTTTTTCAAATGCTGGCAAGAAATTAATTCTACCAAAAATGAACTCTGCTTTTCACTCCACCCCAGCGTGCCTGGCTCTCAGGCCTCCCAATGCCTACCCTACCTATTCTCTTCTCAAAGATCAATCATTCCTTTCATCTCCCTGCAGCTGTAGACACTATCTTAACCAGGTGTGAAATGCAATTAAGAAATCATTCTGACCTCGCAGTCTTTTTTTTCTTTATAGCAATCTGATGGAGGGTGATTTTGAGTCTTTCCCATCAGTACTGCTCATGTTTTGTGGCAGTGCATGGGATGCTATGCCTACACGTGATAAGAAAGAAGCCATGCACAGATGCAGGGGCAGACTAGCAGCATCAGAGCAGACGATGCAGCCCAGCAAACGGTGCCTGCCTGCCACGCACTCAGCCGGTGCGCCCTGTCTAAAGAGCTATGTGCTAACTGGAGAGACGCAACTGACACTTGTTGAATGTAACAAGGGACTGGGAGTGATTGGCCAAACACTCCGCAGACGGGGTCTACCCACTCCATCACAGGGAGGAAACTGAGGTGAGAATTTCTGTTAGAAACGCTGATGAGATTGTATAAATTAGTGGAGGTGGGGCTTTGGGGGGGGGAAGGGAGGAAAGAGTTTTGTGGAGGACCTCAGCGCTTTCAGAGCCGCCGAGCTCAGATTGCACACGAGTATAAAGGAATGCTCCCTCGTTCCCACAGGGCTCACGTTACGTCATGACGCCAAATTCTTATTTTCCAATTATTTTTGTTTTCAATCGGCCCAGCACAAACAAGTTAAGCTCCCTTAGAAAAGGATGTTTGTTAAGTATGAGATTATGAGACTAACCTGTATATTTCTGAGACACATATGTACACTCGTGTTTGCTGTTGTTAAAAATTCGTATTTTACTTTTTTGCTGGTTTTATCAAATTGAGCAAGTTATCAATGAACTACATTGGGCATAAATGGAAAAATGGCGACCCTGGGTAGGACACAGGGCCATGTGACCATCCAGCATATCATTTTTAGGGCTAAGTCTATGAATAATGTAAATATTGTTTTCATCACAAGACAGAATTCAGTATTTCTGATTTTCTAAACTTCAGCTTTTTTTTCCTTTTAAAGCCTCAATGGAATTAATATGCCAGTGGCTCTATTTTAAAAATGTATGAATTACATTATCAAACTGTATGAAATATTTAAGAAATAATGCTTGTGGAGTAATCCATATTGATTTCAATCATCACCTTCGCACGACAGAATAAAAAGGTTCTGTTCAGTTCTGTGCTCAGGGACAACCATGGCAATGTTGTTAAGTTTCAGTCCCTTCTTTTATTTTTGTCTTTTTGAGATGGCCATTGTCCCTGCTGATTTTCCAAATGTAGCAAAGCTGGGTCTGCTAGCTCCACCCTAGAGAAAACAAAGATCGCAATCTGATTTAGAGGTTGAGGAACATCAGTATGAACCACACAGTAGCAGGTAACTGAGTCAACATTTGTTTCCAGTCCCGAACCCTCTTCAGCGCTTGAAATAGGTCAGCCAGCAATACAAAGCCAAACCATTTTAAGAATGTAATTCACAATATTTTGGCTTCTATTTTTCACCAGCTTCTGAGTAACATATTGTAGAAGAAAGAGGTCTTTGTTGTGTTTATAATACATGTATAACCTGGTGGGAAGCCGAATAAAAAATGTATATTATTTGCATAACTTGAACTAAAGAACCTAGTGCATTATTGGGTCTTGAATGTCTTAAATTTAGGGGAGCTGGCTTAAGAGTAATATTACTCTATTACGGTTCTGTAATTCATATAATGAAATCATACAGCTAAAAAATTTAAGGTTTTACCAATGATAAGTGGAACCTGATTTTTGAGTTCCTTTTTAATGAAAACAGTAATTTATAAACTGGCACACGTGCGCCCCTTTTTGTTTGCTGACAATGAAAGGCTGTTGCATTTGTATTCTTTCATCTGCTCTCCCCTCCGTGCATGTGGGAGAAGCCCATTTAGCCTCATGGTGCAGGCACCAAGGACGAAAACCTCCTAGAAGACCCAGGGATCGACTTCCCCAACAGACCCATGGGAACGTCTGGATCCCAGGGCAGCTTTCTGCACCCTGACGGCCCTCCCACCCCGACCTGGGTTTCCTCCCAGTCTACCACGGGAGCCGGGTGAGCAAGTCACGCTGGACTGAAGCTCCAGCGTTGTCGCACCGGCTTCCGTACATGGCAAATCGTGAGACTTTGCCTCACATGGGTGGTGATAGTCACCTTTAAATCTTACGGGTGAGGGATGTTTTCCTTTAGTGGAAACATAAGCCCATGGCAATGTTCCCTCTCCCATCTAGGAAATGAGCATTTGCTTTTAAAATAGCTGAAGTTACATAATGTTTGTACAAAGCATACAGGATCTTAAATGCTTCTAATGGTTCTGTCATAGAAGTGCACATTTTTGCCTGGCTGAGTGTCCTTACAGCTGAAGAGAGATTATTCTTATCTATTTTTGGAAATAAAGGACATAGTGTATAACCAGATGTCGGAATGCTCCCTTCTTGCTACACCAAATAGATATGATTATTTTATGTTAACTCTTTTACTTCACAATTACTAAAATATTTCTTGAAAGGACCTAGGAGTGGCTGAATTAGCAAACTAATAGAGTAAAAAACAAAGGAAGTGATCAAATGTATAGAAACAAAGAGAAATTGTTTAAGATAGTACACATTTGGAGTATATACTCATATCTATTATGAAATAAATTCAAATGTCAAATACAAACTACATTATCTTTTGTTAATTTTAAAAAAATTAAAACTGGTTGATGGAGTGGTTCTCCTTCCTGAATATATGACACTGCATATTGTAATAATAGTTAACACTGTAATCTAAATAACTCTGCTGTAAAAGTAACAACTGTCTTTAATCTTAATTTTAAAAAGCAAGGTCTGAAATGTATCAGCTCAATTGGAATCATCCTTTCAAAAGATTAAAACCATCACCATAGTTCTACGAATGGCATCCTAAAATAAAGATCCTTCTGGTTGACTTTCTGCTTTTTTTTTTTCTGGAAAAAGGGGTTTGGAGGAGGGGAGGGTTTGGAGAGGAGGTATTGGCTTGAAAAATAGACTTGGACGAGTTGCAAGCTCTGCAAACAGATTTCTTTACCCGCAAGCCAGGTTGGAGCGTATCCCCAGACTGCTATTCTGAGCCACCTTGTCCAGCTGAGAAGACTGCCATCCCCAGGATGGCATATGCGCTGGATGCTTCCTCGCTTGCCCGTCTCTGGACTTCTGTCAGCCTCGGGTCTCTCCGAGGCAGGAAAATTCCAGTTCCGCCTATCTGTGTTTTGGTGATACGGACTACTGTCTACCTGTGTGGGGCCGAAATCACAAAACTCGCCTTCCTTGGCAATACGATGTGGATTGGAACCAAGGTCAGAAGGTAAACAGCCAGTGCTTTATCCTCTCCGCCAAGCCCTTGATAAGGGGTGCTCTTTGATGTTGAGAATGATAGTTGGCTTTTTCAGAACTTATATCCAAAACTGTAATACATAATGCATTTGCTTCTGTCATACAGCTGCTGACACGTACTTGAAGGTTAATTTAAAGATTACTGAATGACAAGAGCTACTTTTAAATTAATCGACTGCTTCAGAAAGCAAAAGTGATCCTCCACTAACAAAAAATAAAAATTGCAAGCAAATATACCTACGGTTTTCAACTTCTGCCCCCAAATTCATGACATTTCTTTATTTTAATACAAGCCAGCAGTGGGACGGTAGAATCCCTCTTACTAATGGTGCCTGTTTCTCCAAGGTCTCGTCATGATTAAATTACTCAGAGTACACTGTGTCCCTCCCACAAGGTGTAAAGAGCTCTACCGATGCATAGAATGACTATCTGCTTTGTTGGTATTAAATGGCTTCCACACTGGTGCCTGACTGCATGAAAAACTGATCCCTTTTTTTTTACATCCTTTGGTTCCGAAGATCATGTCTCTTCTTTGCTTACCTGAGCAACATAAACACAAAGCGTGTAATACATTTGCTTTTCACACATTTGTGTTTGTGTTAAGACACTTGACCAGGTATGCATAATACCCACACATTCTGCAGTTTTTCCTTGATAAAATCATTACTTTGTCTGGGCATCCTAGTGACCTGATTCTTGTTTCTCCTGTGGCACCCACTTTTGTTGAGCCACACCCTGGGAGTGAGCGATTGGAAGGCTAAAATTAATAGGAGGTGGTAGGTTACAGTGAAATGAGTTGGATCAGCTATGACTTAAAATTAGTTGTTGGCTTGAAAGCCCCACTCTTTAACCAGTGCACTGTGAGCAACTACCCACCATCCTATGGAAAACAAGAATGGCACATCCTCTGTTTTTATTAAACATGAGGGTTTAAAAAGCACAGACTATAAAGCCCAACTGCCTGGGTTCAAGTCTTTTACTGATTTTATAATGAGGGGCAACCTAACCTTTCTGTGTCAGTTTCCTCATCTGAAAAACGAGAACAGTGATAGCCCCTTCTCTATATGCATAGCCTATGAACATGGACAATGGTGTGGGGATTGCCTGAGGGAGTGGGGGGGCTGGGTGGAGGGGGGCAAAAGGGAAAAAATTGGGACAACTGTAATAGCATAAACAATAAAATACAATTGTAAAAATAGTCCCTTCTCTCAAAGAGGGGCTGGTAGGATCAGATGAACTGGTATGTAAAAACTCTTAGAATAGCACCTGGGTTGACATGGTCAAGACTTTGTGTCTCGTTTTCTTCTGTTGGTGTTACGTATCCCAATGCTGATCTTCTTAAGCTTTATCCACCTACTTTTTGTGGCATCAATGCACCACTAGTTCACTCTGCCAGGATATGTCTTCTATAGCCAAATAGCCCTTCCACTGGCAATCTGAAAGAAAATGCAGGATCCTGGCTGGTGTGGCTCAGAGGATTGAGTGCTGGCCTGCGAACCAAAGGGTCACCAGTTCCATTCCAGGTCAGGGCCCATGTCTGGGTTGCAGGCCAGGTCCCCAGTAGGGGCCTCGTGAGAGGTAACCACACATTGATGTTTCTCTCCTTTTCTTTCTCCCTCCCTTCCCTTCTCTCTAGAAATAAAAAATAAAATAAAATAAAAGCATTTTAAAATTAGCTCAGGAATAAAAAAATGGGAAGTATGCTATCATCTTTAAACACAAAGTCAGATTCTCCTGACAATAAGTCTGACGATTATAAGTCAGATTCTCCAGACTTATAACTGGAAGCATTCAATACCTGGTAAACGTGCTTAGCACTGCTGTCCACAGCCAATGGCAGCACTGCGTACGTTCTCTGGACTTCACTATGTGTTTCTGACTGTGATGTTAATGGCTCCTTTGAAGAGGTTAAAAGCATATTGAGAGCAGCAATCGATGCAACTGTATTTATATGTTGTGATTTTCTCAAATATTAGGATACACCCTAATCAGAAATGCATTCACCAGGTTACAAGATAAAGGACACTTGTCACACTAATAAATATAGCTTATTGTCTTTGATCCTTACCTAACCATGGTGATTTTTTCAGCATAGCGCACATAGAGATTATCTTAATATTCTAATTCTAAATAAAAATGTATTTATAGAAGACTATAGACATTTGAGCAAAATTTTCAGAAATTGCTGCTTATTTAAATTGGCTCCATTTTTATTTCAGTGCTATTTTGGCCACTTTGAAGTCATGACTGGTTTCCCGGGGAAGTCAACAGAAGTTTGGCAGGAGCATAAGCTCTGCAGGGCAGAGAGCAAGAGGAGAAAAGAGCTCAGAAAGTCAATGCAAAATTTTGGGCACCTTTATGCAGCTTTAATAACTCGAACCCAAAACAGTACTCAGGGAATGACAAAATTTGGGAGGATGTTGAACTGGAAGTTGGTGGTTTGGGTAGTTTATTTCTGGCCAAGATCTAAAAGCAGCAGGAGAGAGCCTCTGATGGTGATGTAAACAGAAATCCATACACAAACGGACCTGCCCTGCGAGTGGGGGCTCGACCCACCATTGCCCGTGATGGCCCACAGACACCAGATTTCTACAAGGGGGTCCGCAGCCCTTTACTCAGCAGGGGGCATATCCCTGAGGAACAGTCTGACATGTGAACTGAAGAAAAACCGAAGCACAATGCGGATTTGTCTTCTCTTTGCATTTCTTTGTTTTGATCATATGGTTTGTTCTTTATCCAAATGCCTCTCTCCAATTTCCTCAGCCCAGCAGTTTGAATGATTGCATGAAGTAGACACATATCACTACATATGAACCAAGAAATGTATTTGAAAATAAATGTTTTAATTAAGATTGACATTTCTGAGCCTCCTGCTGAGGGCAGCTGCTTTCTCTCTAATATTACTTTGTCCCTCTCCATAGGAGCCCAATGGAAGAGGAGTTTCCACCCCACTTTAATACTAATTTAATATCAAAAGGACAGCCTTACTGTGTATACACAAATTTTCTTCTTTGGGTTGTTATACCAGTTCACAAAGACTACATACAGATGGTTTTGCCTTCTCATAAAGCATTCTCCTATTTCCCCAAATGTATGCCTTTAACGAGTGGGCTGTCCATGATGGGAGCAATAGAAGCCCTGGCATGCAGTTTAGGGAGGGAGGGACTCCAGGAATAGACAGGAGTGCCTGCTCTTACCCCTGTCCCCCAGCACTGCTGGGGCAGTGTGGAGCCAGAGGCAGCTGTGTCATCACCAGATGTTTGGGGCACAACCAGGGCTAACCTGGACTGAGCACTGAGTATGTAACAGACGCCACTCATTCACTCAGCAAAGAGCAGTATTCCAGTCTCTGTGTTTACATCATAGTGGGAAGAGGTATAAAATAAACTGTTATGTAGCACATCAGCATATGAGTCACTATAGACCAATATAAAGCATTGGAGGAGAAAGAAACCTCCAGGATTGAGGGTGTTTACTATTCAGAAAAGTGTGGTGACATTTGAATGAAGACTCAAAGGAGGCGAGACAGCAATACATGGTGATGTCCTAGAGAAGAGTTGCCCAAGCAGAAGGAAAGCAAGTGCAAAGGCCCTGAGGCAGGGCTGTATCTGGTGCATTGGAGGAGGCAGCAAGAAAACTGGGCTCTCTGGAGTAGGAGAGTGGAGTGAGGGGATGAGGTTGGGGAAATAAGGTGTGGGGGGCCTTGGTAAGGACCTGGGCCTTTACTCTGAGCCATTGGGGGTTTTCTTAGCAGTGACCTGATTTGCCCTATTTTTTTAAAAAAATAACTGGGTGAGTGTTAAGAACATATTGTAGTCCTTTCCAGATACTTGTATATATTATGAAGTCTCACAACAACCCCTAGAAAGGTATTATTATTGTCTCCATCTTATAGATGAGTAGCTAAAGCACAAAGAAGTTGAGTGACTTGCCCAAAGTTATGCCTAGAAAGTAGAAGAGATGGATTTTTGAACTCAAGTGGCCTAACTATAAGCCCTGGTTCCTAACTGCTGTGCTGTCCTATCTCTCCACAAATAGAATCAAAAGTGAAACTCACTGCTACAGGAAGGGCTTCCTTTTCACTGGGCAGCCAGACAAAGGCATATACAGATATAACTGAATGTTGTGCTGATAAGAGTGTCTTAAACATGCCATCAAGTCCTATACTTCAGAAACCACATGAAAGCCAATGATTTGTCTCTCCCTCTAATCTAGATCTCGTCCAGCACTTAGTCTCCTGATTCAACCATCTAATTTAGTTCAGTGAGCTCAGTACTCTTCGTTAATAGCCTATCATGTGCCAGGATTTATACCAAGCAGTTGCGTTATCTCCGCCCTTATGGAACTGATATCACAGATCACAGAAAAGCAGACATATGAGTGCTGTTCAGTATAATGTGTCTCCGGAGCATCTCCACCTGGATGCCTTGTGGACGCTTCTCAGCAACAGGTCCCAAATCAAAGACTCGCTCTGCCTTGATCCTCTCTCTCGTATTTTGTATGTTAGAAAATGATACTCCCACATGCAGAATTCTTTGATTCATACTTGATATTGTGGAGAACAAAGAAAGCTGCATGAGCATAAGGAGTTAGTGTTAAGAAAATAAGGTTAGAAAAGCCATAACTGCATAACCACCCTAGGCTTGTGTTCCAAGAAGTTAAGAAAGGCAGGGCTGACCTAGCAGATAGCCACCTGGACAGTTGCCCAGGTGAAAAGTTTTACCCCTGCCCCAGCCCTTGAGC
>PVKM010015617.1:0-28313 GCA_004027735.1 Carollia perspicillata
AGAGTGCATCGCAGGAATTCCAGCCACAACTTCTTAGAGACATAGGTAGAAACACTTCACTTCCTTGCACAACCAAAAGAAGGACAACAACAAATTTAAAAACAAAGACCAACTAGAACTGCCAGATATTCAAACTTCATGGAAGTCTGATAACCAAGGCATTAAAGAAACATTCATCCAGACTAGTAGGTGGGGAGGAGACAAGCAGCTGAAGCAGAGAAGACACACAGCCAAGGAGGTGGCTGGTGGACCAGTTGGTCCCACATTCATGGGCCGATAAGCTGGGAAGAACCACTGGGAAGTGAGACAGACAGCAGAACCCAGGGCTTCAGCATGGGAAACTAAAGGCTCAAAACCTCTGGATGTAAAAATCTACAGGAGATATGCCAGTGGGGGAAACTCTCAGGACCACAGGAGAGTCTATGGGAGAGGCCCACAGACATAAATCCACCCATCTGTGAATCAGCATCTGAAAGGCCACTGTACACTTGTGGGAAATGAGGAAAGTAACAGAAAGTAGGGCTAGAGAAAAGCCAGTAAGTGGCATTGTTCCTTCTCTGATCCTTTCCCCACTGACAGCTCCACAACACAGCAAAGAGGATTTCCCTGTGTTGGGAACTGCCCTGCCTTGTTTCAGAAGCTGTAACCCTCCTTGGCTAAGGCTGAGTAAAAAGACCTTGGGACCCTAAGCTACTAAGGAGACAAAGTTTATCCTCCTGGCAGAGGTGCTGCCTTTGCCCCCTTTACTTCACCCTGCTTGGCCTTGAGCGGATGACTCATTAGCCAATGACGGGTATGATTCCTCAAAGGAGGGAGAACCTTTGAGGAGGGACAGGCAAGGTCATGAAGGGGCCCTCAGGGAAAGACTTGGGGAACTATAGAAAAAGGGTTAATGGATCTTTGCCCCTTGGCTTTGACATAGCCTGAGTCTTCATTCTCTCTGTGATAAGTCTGCTAATCTCTTGGCTGCCTTACTTCCCCTGCCTGACTTAAGCCTGAAACAATGCTGAAGGTGGGTGCAGTCCTGTGCTGGAAAGGGCAGGTTCCCTGGGGCAATCAGGCCTAAGAAAGAATGCATAAAATCCTATGAAACCTACATTGTTAATGCCCTCAATTTAAATGATAAGGGTCCAAGCATAGAACGACTTTGCTTCCCCAAAGTTTTATGGCCCTTTAGCTATCTGACCCTGACTGAGAATAAGCCCTCAGAGTTCTTTGAATGTTAACTTTTGTTCGATACTTACTGCCTGACAATGATTGATGAGCTTTATGTATATGCCCTGTATTCCTATGCAAAGAAAACTCAATAAAAGCCCATTGAGGAGCAGGCTCTTGGCCCTTCTCCTTTAGGAGATTAGCCACCTTTCCTCCCCAAGCAGATCCTGTCTTGGTAGAGTTATTCATATCCTTGGTGACTGGTGGCGGGGTGTGGGGAGGTGGCACTCTATGGGAGGAGCCACTCCACAGCCCTGTCCTGGTAAATACCTAAGGTTCCACCCCTTACAAGATAACAAGTATGCCAAGCCAAAGAAATATGGCCCAAATGAAATAACAGATCAAAAATCCAGAAAAAGAACTAAGCGATAACAAGATAACCAACCTATCTGATGCAGAGTTCAAAACACCGGTAATCAGGATGCTCGCAGAAATTATTGAGCTCAATCACAAAATGAAGAAAGAAATGAAGGCTATACAAAGCAAAATAAAGGAAAATATATAGGGAACCAAAAGTGAAAGGAAGGGAACTGGGACTCAAACCAAGGATTTGAAACAAAATGAAGAAATAAACATCCAACCAGAACAGAATAAAGAAACAAGAATTCAAAATTACAAGGAGAGGCTTAGAAAGCTCTAGGACAACTTTAAACACTCCAATGTCTGAATCATAGGGGTGCCAGAAGGAGAAGAGGAAGAGCAAGAAATTGAAAACTTATTTGAAAAAATAATGAAGGAGAACTTCCCCAATCTGGTGAAGGAAATAGACTTCTAGGAAGTCGAGGAAGCCCAAAGAATCCCAAAGAATTTGACCCAAGCAGGAACACACAAAGACACATCATAATTAAGCTACCAGGATTAAAGATAAGGAGAGTATCTTAAAAGCAGCAAGAGAAAAGGAGACAGTTACCTACAAAAGAGTTCCCATTGAGCTATCAGCTGATTTATCAAAAGAAACCTTACAGGCAAGAAGGGGCTGGAAAGAAGTATTAAAAGTCATGAAAAGCAAGGACCTACAATCTAGAATACTCTATCCAACAAAGCTATCATTTAGAGTGGAAGGCAGATAAAGTGCTTCCCAGACAAGGTCAAGTTAAAGGAGTTTATCATCACCAAGCCCTTATTATATGAAATGTCAAAGGGACTTATCTAATAAATAAAAGATGATCAAAACTATGAACATTAAAATGACAACAAACTCACAACTATCAACAACTGAACCTAAAAAACAACAAAAACTAGGCAAACAATTAGAATAGTAATAGAATCACAGAAATGGAGATCACATGGAGGATTATCAGTGGGGAGAGGGATGGGGAGAATAGGGGGAAAAGGTACAGGGAATAAGAAGCATAATAGGTAGGCACAAAATAGACAGGAGAGATTAAGAATAATATAGGAAATGAAGAAGATAAAGAACTTACATATACAACCAATGGACATGAACTAAGTGGTGGTGGGGAATGCTGGAGGGTGGTAGCATGCAGGGAAGAAGGGGATAAAGGGGATAACAAAATTGGGGCAAAATAAAAAAGAAGAAAATTTGATATGTACAAAATAGGGGGATATTAAGAATATTATAGGAAATGAAGAAGCCAAATAACTTGTATGTATGATCAATGGACATGAACTAAGAGGGAGATTGCTGGGGGGAAAGGGGGTACTGTGCAGAAGGGGGTAAAGAAGGAAAATTGAGATTATTGTAATAGTGTAATCAATAAAATATACTAAAAAAAAATACAGAAAAGTGCTCCGTCCTTTTTTGTCACTGAATGAGATTTGTTGAGTGTATATACCATAATTTTTTTACCCACTCTTCTGTTGATGGACTTTTGGGTTACTTTCAGTTTTTAGCTATTGTGAATAAAGCTTCTATGGACATTCTTATTTAAAAAGAGAAAAAAATGACAGTCGTATTGGACACTTTTGCTGCCCTTGCCCAGCCCACTTTTTTCTCTAACCTTTGCTTCATCAACCTCCTTTGAGCACCTCCCCTCAGCTGTACCACACATCTGGGACTTCTCCAGCATGCACTGCAGTACTCATGCGTGTGGAAATGTAAAGCTGGTAGAAAAATGGTCCCCCTTCTCTCTGTGGATAGGCAATTTTGAGGCATGTTCTACATGACTCTTAAGGCCTCAGCAGAATTGAACCCCAGGTGCCCACAGTGGTGACAATCATAATGTGCCTGTACTGGCTCTCCCTGCCCCCCACTTCCCTTACACTCTGCCTGCCTCTTGCTTCTGTTCACTGGCATCAGTCCTCAGTAAACTGCTCAGATGCAAGCCTTTGCTTCAGGCTCTGCTTCCCTGGTGAATGCAGCATCAGAGGGCAACTTCAGCATGTTATTTAATAGCATACAGGCAAACAGCAGAAGTAATAACTGAAATTGTTAAAGTATAACTATATTGTGGTGTTCTCTAACTTGGAGACTGTAAAGTTTCTTCTTCTTTCTTTCCCTGTAAGATTCATTTCAACTTCAGCAAATTCAGAAGCTCATGTATCTTGTGTGTGAGTATATATGGTTGTCTTGGCATTTACTATCTGGCTGCTGTGCTCTTGTGATTGTCACAGTGCAGAGATCGAGTCTCATAAAACATAGGTGTTTAGCAAATATTTGTGAATAAGAGAAGATGGACAGCAAGGAAAAAGAAAGCTGAGGAAATTGAAGTGAGTTTTGGAAAAATGACTGTAAGAGATAGATACTTAGTAAAAGACTTGAGGAGAAAAGGAAATAGGATTGAATCCCCAGGAGCCTGAATGAATCAATAAAGATGATGAGTAGGGCCAGGACCGAGAAATAGTTTAACCAGCAAGAGACCAAGAAAGAAGGGCTTCCCCTATAGTCCCTTCTTTGCTGCAAGAAGAGCCTAAAAGACTCAGCAGAAGGAAATGTTTTTGCTACTATTCTATTCCCAGAATTTCAGGGAAAAAATAGAGTCAAACAAATATTTAATAAGCATGCTTCTTAAATGAGCTTATAGCAAATTTTCTGTAAATCCTTCCAGTACTGCTTCTATAATCTTCAGAGGAAATTGCATTTCTCATTTTCTGGTGATACCACTTCCCAGATAACATACTTGAATTTCACAGATTAAGATGATTATTGTGGACTTCCAGCCAAGATGGAGGCATAGGTGGAAATACCGTGCCTCCTTGTACAACCAAAATTAAGGACAACAAAATTTTAAAACAAAAATACAACCAGAAAAGACAGAAAATTGAACTACAGAAGACCAACAACCATTCAACCAGACCAGTAAAAGGGGCAGAGTTGTCAGTCAGCAGAGAGGGATCGCAGCAGGAAAAGGCGGTGTCTGTCAGACCCAGGAGCACAGGGGTCACAGGGCTAGCAGACCCCGGATAGGGGGAAGAAACAAGCAGAGCAAGCAGGGCGGTTGGCCAACTGCAGTCACACATTCGCACACAGATAAACTAGGCAAAAACAGGCAGTGAGACAGAGCAAGCAACCTAGGGCCCCAGCGATGGGAAATAAAGCCTAAAAACACCATTTGGAAAGGTGCCAGGAGAGACTCCCCGCCTCACAAGAGAAGTCGTTGGAGAGACCCACAGGGTCCTAGAATGTACATAAGTCCGCCCATCCAGGAACCAGCACTAGAAGGGCCCAATTTGCTTGTGGGAAGCAGCAGAGGGGACACAAATCCAAGAGAGAGAGCAGAACAAGTGCCATTGATCACTCTCTGACCCCGCCCCCCCACAGACAGCCTCACAACCCAGTGACTGGGTTGCCCCACCCTGGTGAACACCTAAGGCTCTGCCACCCATACATAACAGGCACCACCTGACCAAAAATGACTCAAACAGAAGAATAAATCAAAGCCCTAGAGACAATACTTTTAAGCGATGAAGAGACAGCCAACCTATCAGATGCACAGTTCAAAACACTGGTGATCAGGATGCTCACAGAACCGGGTGTTTTTGGTCACAAATTAGATGAAAAAATGAAGGCTACACTAAATGAAATGAAGGCTACACTAAATGAAATGAAGGAAAATGCACAGGAAACCAATAGTGATGAAAAGAAAACTGGGACTCAAATCAAGGGAGTGGACCAGAAGGAAGAAAGAAACAACCAAACAGAAAAGAAGGAAGAAACAAGAATTAAAAAAAATGAGGAGAGGCTTAGGAACCTCCAGGACATCTTTAAACATTCCAACATCTGAATTATAGAGGAACTAGAAGGAGAAGAGGAAGAGCAACAAGTAGAAAAGTTATTTGAATGAATAATAAAGGAGAACTTCCCTAATCTGGCAAGGGAAATAGACTTCCAGGAAGTCCAAGAAGCTCAGAGAGTCCCAAAGAAGGTGGACCCAAGGAGGAACACACCAAGGCACATCATAGTTACATTAGCCAAGATTAAAATGAAGGAGAGAATTCTAGAAGCAGCAAGAAATAAGGGGACAGTCACCTACAATAGAGTTCCCATCTGACTGTCAGCTGATTTCTCAAAAGAGATCTTACAGGCAAGAAGGGGCAGAAAGAAGTATTCCAAGTCATGAAAGGCAAGGACCTACACCCAACATTGCTCTATCCAGCAAAGCTTTCATTTAGAATGGAAGGGCAGATAAAGTGCTTCTCAGATAAGATCAAGTTCGAGGAGTTCGTCAAGTTCTCCTCGGAGTTCACCAAGCCCTTATTATATGAAATGTTAAAGGGACTTATCTATGAAAAAAAAGATAAAAAATATGAACAGTGAAAGGACAGAAAACTCAGTTATTAACATCCACATCTAAAACAAAAGCAGACTAAGCGGACACCTAAATCAGGAGCAGAGCCACAAAAATGAAAATCACACAGGGAGTTAGCAACAGGAGAGTGGGAGGAGGAGATGTGGGGAGAAGGTACAGAAAATAAGTAGCATAGACAATGGGGAGAAAATAGAAAGGGGGAGGGGAAGAGTAGTGTGGGAAATGTAGAAGCTAAAGAACTTATGACACATGGACATGAACTAAAGGCAGGGAATGTGGGTGGGAGGGCTTGTGCAGTGTGGAGTGGAATGAAGCAGGGGAAGTGGGAAAACTATAATGGCATAATCAATAAAATATATTTTAAAAAATCAAAAGAAAGCAAAAAATGATTATTATTGTGGATTAATAAAACAAAAACTAGATCAAGAATGCCATGCTAATAATGAACAGGGTCATTTTCAAGCAGAAAGAAATAGTATTAAAACACCCAAAGATTTGCCCCAATAGATGCCTCAATCTATTTTTGAAAAGCTTTGTTTGTTCCCAAAGGTAGGATCCTGAAAAGGCTGCAAATGCTTTATGTAAGGAACCAGAGAAGGGTAGTTCAGTGTTCATTTTCCTGAACTACTATATAAAGAGTAGTTCAGGAAAATGAGTGGGTACCCACACCCCTCCCCATTAAGGAAATCAGATACAGATTTGCTTTACCAAAGTTTAGACTGGGTAGAAAAATAGTTTAGAGTCCTCATCTCATGCAGAAGGCAATAGTGAGGATTTCTGTTTACCAGTGTAAAAACTTTATTCATTGGAGAGTACTATAAGCTTAATCAGGTAAAGGCTGAGTTGTTTTAATGGTTGATGTTTTAAGCAGAACTTTAACCTTCCTAACCATTTCAGAAAACTATAGATAATAAGCATTAGGCTTGTGTGCTAGGGTAACAGACCATCCAGAGGCTTATTGCATTTACTGTTTCAGGTACATCACTACAACTGATGTCTCCCTGTAATGCAATGGGAACCATTGGAGGCTTTGGAGCAGAGGAGTAGCACGATCTGCTTTTATTTTAACTGGATCACTCTGTTGAGCAAGCTCAAGGTACCAAAGACAGAATTGGGAAAACCAACTGGGAACTATTGTAGCAATTCAAGGAAGAAATGATAGATCAGGAGGGGTGTCAAGGAGGTGGTGAGAAGATGTCAGATTCCGAATATATGTTGAAAGCAGAGTCAAATGGGTTTGCTGACAGATAAGATATGAGATGGAAGAGTTAGAGTGAAGGCAAAGATACCTTTGGGGTTTTTGATGTGAGCAACTGGGAAAACAGCATGCCATTTACTGAGATAGGAAAGGCAGTGAGAGGAGCAGCGTTTGAAGGATATCAAGGGCTCAGTTTTGGGCAAATTAAGTTTGAGATGTCTATTAGATAGTAAAGTATAGATGTTTATTAAGCACCTGGATATCATCCAGACTTGGGGAAGAACTCTGTTGGAGATACAAATTTGAGTCTTCAGGACTAAATATTGATCTTACCAAAATTTATAATATAGCTATAATGGAAGAATGGTGGGAGGAAAATGTATATGTGTGCATAGTAGGGGGGTGGTAGATAAGAAGTGAAATCTTCATTTTATGAAGCAGGAAGTCAATGATTGATAGCTAACAAAAAATCAAGAAATAGCTATATATGAATAATATGAAACATTCATCACTATTACAGTTCAATATCTTTAAATTTTTCTTATCTTTTTTGTGGGGTATTTTTTAGAATTTATTTTTTAACAGCTTTCTTGAGATATAATTGACATACTATACAATTCAACCATTTAAAGTGTGCGATTAAGTACTTTTCACTGTATTTATAGTTGTGCAATCATTACTACAATTTTAGAATATTTTCATTATGCCAAAAAGAATCCCTGTACCTCTTAGCCTTGGACCTGTTATCTCTCCATCCCTCTCCCCCAGCCCTGAGCAACCAATAATCTACTTTCTATCTCTATGGTCTTGCCTTTTCTGAATGTTTCATACAAATGGAATCATACAATATATGTTCCTGTGTAACTGGCTTCTTTCATTTAGTTGTTTCCATTTTTTTTTATCCTCCTCCAAGTTTGGTCCTTTCAAACTCATCTCCAAGCTTCAGGTTCTTTTGTCCCTGCTTTGCAGAAGCCTCATTGTCATCCCTTCTGAAAGCCTCCTTAAGAAATCCTGTGGCTCACCCTGTGACACCACCAATGATTGTCATCCAGCACTTCAGATGAATCAGAAACATTCTGAAGGAGTCCTTTAGTCTTCCTGGAAGTATCTTGAGCTCCCCTACCTGAAAGCAGGGCTGCCTGATGACTTCAGACAACTTAAAGTTATCAATAGTATCTCATTCCGCACTGCAAATTATAAGGTATAGAGAGCTTTTGAGGAGAATCTACTTTGCATTTTATATTTTGGATTACCTTGTGAAATATTTCTATTCCAAAACTTCTCTTTTGTATTTAAACAAATAAAAGGGATATGTTTAATTGAATTTTATGACTCAACAGTAGTGCTTTTCTTTTCAGAGGTTCATAGGTAACCATGATAACAAAAACTTTCTCCACAGTGGCACTTGACATGAGAATTGAAACAGAGTGCTGAGCCTGTTTTTAATATATTTGGATAAATTAGATGATGTTCTTTCAAAGAAGTGGACCTCATGCCCAGGATACTGCCTCCCTCATAAAAAATAAATAAAACTAATAAGAGTTTTATTCTCCATGCCTACAACATTCAAACTTTAATCCTGTTTATCCAATAGGATTTATTTCTAGCTTTCAGAGCATAGGCGTGCAAGAGGCAATCACACATTGATTTTTCTCTCCCTCTCTTTCTTCCTCCCTTTCCCTCTGTCTAAAAATAAATAAATAAATAAATAAATAAATAAATAAATAAATAAATAACACATTTAATTTAAAAAAAGAGCTTCTAATATTTAAAAGTTGAATAAAATAGGTTGAACACACTGGGGACACTAAGAAAGAGAAGCCTAAAAGATAAAAGGAAACCAGGAGAATGTGTGATACAGATGCCAATGGAAGAGATGCTTCAAGAAGGTGGCACAGTCAACCATGCCAGATGCTGAGTAAAAGGATAAAAGACTGCAAATAGCCCATGAGATTACCCATCTAGGTCATTGGTGAATTTAGCACAGTTTCTGTGGAGCGGTGGGTGTACACCAGATCGGAGGGATCAGAGATGGGAGGATAAAGTGAAGAAATTAAACACACTCTCAAGAAGTTTGTTTGTGGAGGGAAAGAGATGGTTGGGATGGTAGATGGAGAGTATGTAGTATGGAGGGAAGGTTGTTTTTGTATCTTTTCAAATAGAATAGACATGAGGATATTTAAATGCTGATGGGAAAGATTGAGTAAAGAAAGACACAAGATCCAGAAGTGACAGAGAACAAGAAAGAGCATAAAGTCATTGAAAAGAGGAGGGTCGAGGAAATGGGCTTAGAAGTGGGGAAGGTCATGTCCCCGATTGTAACAGGAAGAGAGAACTGAGGTCAATGTCTATAGATTTGTAGACATGAAGTGTCTACTGAGAAGTTTTTCATCTGATGGCTTCTATTCTCAGCAAAGCTGGAGAGGAAGTCATCTAAAAGAGTGGCATGGCAGAGGTGGGGTGCTCTGCTGTGAGGAGAGTGGGAAGACAAACCCTAGAGTAGTGGAGGTGATGATTTGAGACTGGTGATCTTGTATCTGTCACTAGTCTGCCCAGCAAGTGAGATTTACCCCAGTAGCTCAGTTTCCCAGCTGCAAGAGAGAGAAGGTAGATGTCTAAGGTTGGAGGTTTGCCAGACGAACATGCATGAAAAGTCTAAAGAGATACAGAATTTGATCTATGGCCATATCACCCTGAACATACCTGATGTTGTCTGATCTTGGAAGCTAAGCAAGGTCAGGCCTGGTTAGTACTTGGATAAGAGAAACAGAGTTTGGTTTCCAGGGGTGTCCAAACTTTTGGCATCTCTGGACCACAATGGAAGAAGAAAAGGTGTCTTGGGCCACACATTAAGTAAATACACAAACACTAATGAAAACAGATAAACAAAAAGATTTTAAGTAAATTTACGATTTTGTGTTGGGTGCATTCATAGCAATCTTGGGCTGCAGGTTAAACACCCCATTAGGGCCTGGCACACAGTAGGTTTAGGTTCACAAAAATTGTGTTTATTTTTACAGAAGAAGAAGGACAATTTTCAACCTTCTGCCAGCCTTCCACTATTCCTGTCCATCCACCATCACCTATATACATAACTCCAACATTTTGTCCCCCAAAAAATGTTTATACAGAATGTGAAGGTGCTTTTGGAGGTAGACGTGATATTTATTTTACATAGTCAGTCATTTCTCAGTTATTTTATGTGTCCCTACTTCATTCTTATCTAGGTGAGTATATAAAGGCTCAGATATTGGGTTCTTTGTTCAGTTATTCATTTTCCCACTGGGGTGATGTTATGTGCAGCTAATTCTGAGTTTCAACAAATAAACCATGGTATGTAATTTGTTACAATCATAATATTTTTAAAGATTCCTTATTGAGAAAAATCACATTTTTCTAAATACAGTGGCACTTAAAATATTTTTTCCCCTTTAAAGTTGTGTTATTACTGCTGTTGGTCTGTAAGGGTTGCATTTGGTCTGCTATCTGTATATTTGAATCTTCTATGGAAGAAGTAAGATTTCAACATAAAGGTCATATTGGGAATGACTAGTGACAAAACCAGAAACATGTTTCAGTACAAGGAATTAGGAAGTTGGGCAAATAACATTGCTTGTTTAAGGCTGAGTTTCTTCACCTGTAAAGTGGAGAAATTAGAAAATGTGACTTCCAATATTAAGAGCCTGCACTATCTAAACAGTAGTCACTAGCCACATGTGGCTACTTAAATCTAAGTTCATTAAATTAAATTATATTATAAATTTAGTTCCTTAGTCACACTAGCCACATTTCAAGTGTTCAATAGCTATTTGTAGTTTGTGGGTACTCTATTAGGCAGCACAGATATAGAACATTTCCTTCATTAGAGAAAGTCCTGTTGAGCAGCACTAGTCTATAATTCAGCTTAATACAGCTGCAACAGAGGGAAGATGTTAAGATGCTTCCAGAAGTCATTATGTTATAATTTTTCACTTAGTCTCAATGAACATTTCTGAAATACACCTACATTTCACTTGGCCCAATGGATCAAGAGTGAACTTAAACCAGGTAGATCTGTTGCAATACAATAATTTCCAGGAAATGGAGAGACAATACATTCTCTAGACTTTTTTTCATGTTCCTTCCCTTCCTTTCCTACATTTTTTATTAAGTGCCAAGTTCTGAATCTTCTTTTGGGTAAGTCGAAGATAATTGATCCTGTCCATTTGACCTGGCAGAAAAATAAGTGATGATAATACAATGTATTAAGTAAAGAAATATGGTAAAATAATCCTCAGAGTTCTATGGACATCTACAGGAGAAGCACATAATCCTGATAGGCAAAGGAAAGCTTCCCAGAAAGGGCCATTCTTGAGGTCAGTATGAAGGATGTGCAGGAGTTAAAATGGTTTCCAGGAGTGAATATTATGTTTTGATGTTAATTATGATCCTATTAAGACAATTAAAAAAATGATCAATTTGAGCAAAACTAACAGCAAATAGTTGTTTTAAAATTACTAGCAAAGGAAAACCTCAACAAAATAAAAAAACAACCTACAGAATGGGAGAAAATAATTGCCAATACAGCTGATAAGGGGTTAATATCCAAAATTTATAAAGAACTTACAATACGAACACCTAAAAACAGGCAAACAAACAACCCAATTGAAAAATGGGCAAAGGATCTGAATAGATACTTCTCCAAAGAGGACATACAGGTGGCCAACAAACATAAGAAGATGTTCAATGCCATTAATCATCAGAGAAATGCAAATTAAAACCACAATGAATATCATCTTACACCTGTCAGAATGGCCATCATAAACAAATCAACAAACAAGTGCTGCCGAGGATGTGGAGAAAAGGGGGACTCTTTTGCACTATTGGTGGGAATGCAGCTACTGTGGAAAGCAGTATGGTGATACCTCAGAGCATTAAAAAGGGATCTGCCTTTTGACCCAGTGATCCCACTTCTGGGAATATATCCAAAGGAACCCAAAACACTAATTCAAAAGAACATAAGCACATCATTACAGCATTATTTACAATCACCAAGATATGAATGCAGCCCAAGTGTCCATCAGTAAATGAGAGGATAAAACAAGTATAGGCCATTTACCCAGTGGAGTACTACTTAGCCATAAAGAAGAAGAAAATTTGACCCTTTGCAACAGTATGGATGGACCTGGAGAACATTATACTAAGTGAAATAAGCCAGTCAGAGAAAGACAAATGCCATTTGATTTCATTCATATGTGGAATATAATGAATAAGCTGAACTAACAAGCAAAATAGAGACACACTTGTAGAGAGCAGTATGACAGCTAAAGGATGAGGGAGGTCTAAAGGTGGAGAGATTGAGCAAAAAGGAGAAAGGACCCATGGACATGGACAACAGTGTAGTGATTGCAGTGGTGAAGCGGGGATAAGGAGGCTAAATGATGATGAAAAATACAATGGAAAAAGAAAAAGAAATTTAAAAAATTATTAGCATTACAAACTCTGAGATGTGCAAAATTTGCAGTCACTATCAAAAGGCAAGAATGGTTCTTTTCATCCATTCTGAAGGTTACCTGCCTAAGTCTTTTTAGTTGCTGTCTCCTTTGTATTAAGAAACAGTAAGTTGATTCTGCTATGATAGTCTCTTCATACCACTTCCAAACTGCTTTTCTCAAGACTACCACCATTTCAATAAATGTTGCTTCTCAATTCTCTTAGTTTCTCAGACCAGAATCTTTGGAATTATTCTTGACTCCTTTATTTTTCTTACACTCCACATCTCCTATTATCTTTGCCTTCAAAATATCTCCAGAATTATCTCCCCTTACCCTAGTTTCTGTAATAGCTCTGTGGCAGTGGTCCAAACTACTATCATGTCCTGCTTAGAGAAGAGCAAAAACCTTCTAACAATCTTACTTCCACTCAGCTGCCAGATATTTAAAACTTAAGTTAGATCATATCATGCCTCTGTTCCAAACTCCTCAGTAGTTTCCTACTACACAAAGATAAAGTGTTAAGTCCCCATCATGGACTGTAAGTCCCTTTGTGGTCTGTTCCAAGCTATTTGATCTCTTACCATTCTCCTTTGCCTGCTCATACTGCTCCAGCTGCACTAACCTTGTTGCAACTTCTGAGATGATCCAAACACACTGGTCCTTTCTGGATTGCTCAAGTGTGGAAAACCACATGAATTGCTCAGTTCTCCACTTCATTCAGGTGTCTGTGCCAATGTCCTCAATCATAAAGGCCTTTCTTGTCTATCTTATCTGAAATAGGTCAATCTGTACAATCATCCCACCATTATTCTTTATCTTTACTCTGCCTTTTAAAATTCATTGCACTTATCATCACTTGTTGTGTTATATAAATATATGTTTGTGTAGTAGAATATATACTCCATGAAAGCATGGATTTTGTTCTGTTTACTGCAATATTCCAGTCCAAGTAGAGTTTGACTCATGCCTATACAGTTCATAATTGTTAATGAATGAGTGAATGACATTTTATTCTATCACATTTCATCTGTAATTATATGATCTTCATAGACTGTGAGGACCTAAAAATAGGATTACATATTATTATTCCCAGTCACTAGCTCACTACCTGAAAGGTAAACTCACTATGAAAGAAGTTCCTTCAGTATATCTCCCTCATACTGAAAACTATAGGATCATAGATGCAAAATTAATCTTAAGAGGTATTTTGGTCTACAGTCATGCTTTCAAGGAAGACCACACTTAACATGTATTCTATTTTAAAAAACCACCATTGAAGAAGAATCCATAATTTTCTCTGTTTAACAAGTTTTAGTGGCAGGATATTCTTTTTTAAGTGAAACATAAATCCCATTTTCTTTTATTCCATGATCAGAAGAATTATAATAAATATAAATTAGTCTTCTTTTTTCTTTTTCTCTCTCTTTTATTTCCGGTTTTTACAAGGAATCTATGATCATTATAGAAAAAAATAGAAATTTAAAAAATTGTCTATAATGCTCAAATATAACTTCTTTTAATAGTCTTTCATATTTGTATGTAAGTATTCACATATATTTTAATATTTTATTATGTATAACATATACAGATGGAAGTATACAAGTCATAAACAGCTTAATGAATAACACCTAGACCCCCTCATTCTGACATCTAATCATTATTCCCTTTATCTCCCCAAATCCAACCACTCAGGATGTCTAACATAATAGGTTAGTTTTGTCTGTTTTTAAACTTTAAATAAGTGAAACCATACAGTACTCTGCATTTACAATATTCATTTATGTCTGCCTTCTTTTACTCAACATTGTTTTGAGCTTCTGTGTGTACACAAAAACTTGCCCACATACTCTATCTCTCTGTTTATTAAATCTCTCTTCAGCTGTGTCCAATCAGCTCTTAAAATCATCATTTTTTAATTAAAATTATATTTTTGTTTCTAGAATTTTCATTTGATGCTTTTGTTTCTTTTGTTGTTGTTGTTCAAGTACAGTTGTTTCCATTTTCCCCCACCACTCCCCCCTGCCCCATTCATCCCCACCTGCCACCTTCTGTCCTACCCACCTTTGGTTTTGTCCATGTGTCCTTTATATATGTTCCTTGATGACCCTTCCCCTCCCACCCCATTATCCTCTCCCCACTCCCCTCTACTTACTGTCAGTTTGTTCTTTATTTCAATGTCTCTGGTTATATTTTGCTTGCTTGTTTGTTTTTGATTCTTCTTGATTGTTTCTAGTTTTCTGTTAAAATTTTCCATCTTGTCATTTAAATTCTTGAATATGTGTCATATTTATTTTAACGGCCACTCTCATCACTTCAATATGTCCTATGAGTCTGTCTGTATTATATATTTCTTCCCTTGGCTTTCTGTCAAGTCTTGCTTTCTTGTATACCTAGTTTTATTTTGTAACTGCTATTTCACTATGCTGGGTTATTTTATATTGAGGGTCATACATTGTTTATGAAAAAATGTAGAGGTAATTTGAGACACTAGGTGATGGCATCTTCTTCCTGAAAGAATTTATGTTTATTTCTAGCGTAGAGTAAGCCTGGGGTACATCATCTTAATTTCTAATTTATAGAGCTGATTTGAAGCTACACTTCATTTCTTGTAAGAATTGGTCTATTTCTGATTCTCCCTTACTCTTAGGATGTAGCACTTTGTAGTCCAGATCAAAAGCCTAGGTTGTTTGCCAGAACTTATCTTTCTTAGAGGGCACTGAAATCTAAACTTTGCTGATCAGGCCCTGTAAAAGTGCTGAACTTCTGTTTTACTCTTTTCACTACTCAGTTGTCTCTTTCTAATTAGTAATTGCCTCAAGAAAAAAAAGTGGCCCCAAATGCCACATTCAGCTTTCCTTTCTTCTGGGTCTTGGCTCTACAAATTGCCTTGTAGTTCTGTTGACTTCTGACACACTATTTTTTTGTGTCTTGATTAATTTGTCTATTAATTAATTTGTCTAGCTTTTCTAGTCATTCTTTTTTAAGTATCTTTTTATATTTTATTAATTATGCTGTTACAGTTGTCCCAGTTTTTTTCCTTTGCCCCCTCCACCCAATACGCTCCTTCCTCCAGCAATTCTGCCTTCCACCCCCCACTTAGTTCATGTCCATGGGACATGCATGTAAGTTCTTTGGCTTCTCCCTTTCCATACTATTCTTAACCTCCTCCTGTATATTGTAACTACCATTATGCTTCTTGATTCTGTCCTCATTTCTCCCTCTCTCCCCCTTCCCCTCCCAGCTGATAACCCTCCAAATGATCTCCACGTCTATGATTCTGTTCCTGTTCTAGTTGTTTGCTTAGTTGTTTTTTGTTTTTGTTTTTATTTTTTAGATTCAGTTATTGACAGTTGTGAGTTTGTTGTCATTTTAAGGTTCACAGTTTTGATCTTCTTCTTTTTTTAAATGAATCTTTTTAACATTTCATATAATAATGGTTTGGTGATTATGAATTCCTTTAGCTTTAGCTTGTCTGAGAAGCACTTTATCTGCCCTTTCATCCTAAATGATAGCTTTGCTGTATAGAGTAACTTTCGTTATAGGTCCTTGCTTTTCATTACTTTGGATACTTCTTTCTAGTCCCTTCTTGCCTTCAAAGTTTCTTTTCAGAAATCAGCTGACAAGGCTTATCAGAACTCTTTTGTAGGTAACTCTCTGTTTTTCTCTTGCTGCTTGTAAGAGTCTCTTTATCTTTCACCTTTGGCATTTTAATTATGATGTGTCTTGGTATGTTCCTCTTTGGGTCCAACTTGAATGGGACTCTCTGTGCTTCCTGGACTTGTATGTCTATTTCCTTTGCCAAATTAGGGAAGTTTTCTCTCATTACTTTTTCTAATAGGTTTCCAACTTCTTGTTCTTTCTTTTTTCCTTCTGCTACTTGTATGATGCAAACATTGGACCTCTTGAAGTTGTCCCAGAGACTGCTTATACTACCATCATTTCTTTGGATTCTTTTTTGTTCTTGTTGTTCTGATTGGGTGTTTTTTGCTTCCTCGTGTTCTAGATCATTAATTTAATTCTGGCTTCATATACTCTACTGTTGTTTCCCTATACATTGTTCTTTATTTAAATTAGTGAATCCTTCATTTCTCACTGGATCTTTTTTATGCTGCTGAGGTCCTCACTAAGTTCCTTGAGCATCCTCATAACCAGTGTTTTGAACTCTGCATCTGATAGATTGTTTATGTCCATTTCACTTAGCTCTTTGTCTGGATTTGGATCTGTTCCTTCATTTGGGCCATGTTTCTTTGTATTCTCATCTTGGCAGCCTCCCTGTGTTTGTTTCTATGTATTAGGTACAGCTGCTTTGGCTCTGTCTTGGTAGTGTGTCCTAATGTAGTATAGATGTCCTGTAGAGTCCAGTGCCACAGCCTCTCCTATCACCCAAGCTGGGTACTCAAGGTGCATACTTTGTGTGGGCTGGGTACAGCCTCCTCTTGTAGTTGAGCCTTAGTTGCTGTTGACAGATCAATGAGAAGCATTTATCCATGGCAGTCAGCTGCATGGACTGGCTGTGACAACTGACCACCAACTTCCATACTCCATGGAGGATCAGCTGTGCAGGGACAGGGAGGTGGTGCTCTGATGTGGTCTGTAGCCATCCACTGGGTACACTGGCCCTGGGGTTTCCTGGTTGGGGCAGGCCAAGGTCAGCCTCTCCCTGCGTTTTGCGCAGGCTATTCTGCCTGAACTATAAAGCAGTCTGAGATGGCTGCTACTCATGCTGGGCTTGGAGATTCCCAGACAAAGTCAATTGTGAACCTAATCTGGCTGTTTCTGGTGCCTGGCCCTCAGTTCACTGAGGCCAGCTATTGCTTGTTTGATAGGATTTAGGAAGTTGTGAAGCATGAATCAAGACCAACCATTCATACAGAAAGGCAGCTTGGGTGGGCCCATAAATGGGTGGGGCAGAGTCTCTGGGGATCTCCAAGGTGGGTCAAACACTGTTAGCCAGGTTGATGGAGTCTCAAATATGGCACCAGCCTGCTGGTTCTGTGACTTTTGGGGGGAGGAGGGGGAAGAGCTCAGAAAAAGGACAATGGACTCTGCTTACCTGGATGACAGACACTTCAGCCTCTCCCAGTATGCCCCTGGTACCCTTCAAGCTTCCACCCTGGTGCTGTAGCTCAGAGGGAGTGAGTCTGAGTAGGTGAGTCCATGTGTGTGTTCTTTAAGAGGAAGTGCTTATGGCTCCAGCAGTTTCTTTTACCAACTCAATGCCCACTGGTGTTTGCAGTCAGAAGTTGTGGGGACTTACCTTCCTGGCACTAGAATTCTGGGCTGGGGGGCTGGGTGTGGGGCTGTGACTCTTTGCTCCCAAGATATCCATCCCAAATTTTTATGCACCACACGAGTGAGAGACCAGCCTGTTCTGCATCTGTGCCCTCCTACCAGTCTTAATGGCTGTGCATTCTTTAAGTCCATAATGGTCAGACTTCCATTCAAGTTGACTTCTGATGTTTTTAGTGATGATTGTTTTATATTTTAGTTGTAATTTTGATATGGTTGTGCAAAGAGATGAGCCATGTCTGCCTATACTGCCATCTTGATAGGAAGCCTCTAGTCATTCTCAATGGCAGAAGTGTTCTGAAATAACTTAGTCAGCCATTACCAGAAGCAGAATTCTTCATATACTCTAAAGAAAAATATTATAATATACATACATTCCTATAACTTAGTTTCCATAGTTCACATCCTCATGTGAACTATGAATATCTTTAATAAGTTTGTCAATATTGATTTACACAATAATCTAAGTTGCTACACAAAATTTATACCTTCTATGAGTGAATCATAATTTTTTGGCCAAAGCTTTATAATTTGATAATTCTACTATCTTTTCCTCTGTTACAAATAGCAATATAATGCTCATCTTCATATATACTCTCCTAAGTAGTTATAATTATTCCCTAAGTATCTTGAAATAAAAATGTAATATTAAAAAATATAAGTGTTTTTGTTATATTAAGATCTTCTAGAAAAATCACATCAATTTACACTTCCACAAGTAGTGTACAAGTGTCAGTTCCCTTACGTTTTTAAGCACTTTGTAAATATTAGAATTTTAATTTTCAAATTTGCCTGTGTCTGACACAAATAGGCAAACATTTACTATAGGTTTCTTCTGTATCTATACACCAGAAACACTTTTAGAATCACAAGAAAAAATTAAACTTAAATTCCAATCTTAAGGAGCTCATGATTGTTCATAGATATTCTTCCATGACTCCCTTTTCAGTATGAGCATAGGTAATGTTCCTGGAAGGCCTGAATCCTCAGTATGGAAATTTCCCTCCTCATGTTCTCACTACTTATATTTGTAACTTGGACCCTGCCTTTATCTTTAACTGCAATTATGTAGTATGGACACTTATTTACAGTACACAGTTATCATAACTCCTTTGTCTCTTTCTGTCAATTCTACATATCTACGTAGTATGCTTATAGTTTCTTTTTCCTCTTCCATGTACTTCCCTAAACTTGTTCTGTTTAAACTCTATTCAACGGTCTGACACCTCACCCAACTTACTAATATCATTCATCAAAGATGAGGATTCAACAAAGAACATCCTGGGTATAGATCTGGCCTGCCAGCTGTGTTTATAAACAAACTGTCCTTGGAACACCTGTGCTCATTTGCATGCATAGGCTGTTGCTGTTTTGCTGACAACAGTGAAAATCACATAATCTAGTAAGCCTAAAATATTGAATATTCAGCCCTTTACAGAGAGTTTGCCAACCCCTGATCTTCAGAACTCTATAAGAAGATCCTGAATAAGAAAGATTTCCCCATTGCCAGATTAAGCACCTATAGGAAACGAATGTCCAACTTTCTCACTACAGTGGGTATAGGGCTCTTATCTGCTCTGCACCCCAAACCCTACCCTTTAAGAAACTGTCCTTTGTTCCCGGATTCTAATGGGATGATTCTGCCTCTCCCACTATTCCAACTGGAATACTCCCCACAACTTATGGTAGAGTTATTAGGACAGATGATCTTTTTAAATCTGGGCTCTCAGTCTGTGAGGCTGATGAAGACCTAAGGCAGATATAACCATCCTTTTCTCCTATGGCAAGAGCCTGTCTGACAGGTAATTCAGGCAGAGGCCAATGAGCCAAAATATCAAGACACACAGAGTCCTGATTACTTTCTTTGAATCTCCAAATTGAGTTGTCAGAGGTAGTTGCACCTCTTACAATTTTTCTCTTTGAACTTGACTGTGACTTACTTATAGATACTATAGTCCACAGCTATATAAGACAATAAATTACTCTTTCTCCTTAAGTTAATTTTAATTGGATTTCTGTCATACAAAACCAAACAAGTCCAGACAAGTAGGAAAACTCGAGCCAGGAATGGAAGGTACAAGAGCAAAATTGGGTAGTTGGCATGGATAAGACTGAATGGAGTATAGTAGGAGTCCTTGTATCTGGAAAGCTGGTGATCCCTGACTTGAATGATCCTTGGTGAAATTGACTGAATCATTTGTTACCAATCATGCTTCAGGACCTGGATCATTTGTAGACTTTGGACTCAATAGGTATAAGGGATGAAAAGTTGTGACATCCACATCTACATACACTGGTCTAAACAAAAGAGGGTGCTCCCCAGCAGAAGTCACTGGCCTGGAGCTCTGGATGCCTTGGGATTGTCCTTGGCATTGTCCTTGGCATGGATAGCTGCCATATTAGAATGCCACCTCCCAATACTTAACAGGATAAAAAGTTCAGGTTCAAGGACCCTAACTCAATAAGTTGATGACTTTGGTCTCCTACTTAGTTTTTAATGTATTTATGTCATCAGAGCAATTTACTGACTATTTAATCTCATACACATGGTTCCCAAACTCTACCACAAGGTGCCCTGAGTACTGTGGAGAATTTGCAAAGGTACCATGGGATATTTTAAGTTTTTTAGGAAACACAGAAGTGCTAAACATCTATTAGAACTTCCCAAATCTGGCAAAGGAAATAGACTTCCAGGAAGCCCAGGAAGCTCAGAGAGTCCCAAAGAAGGTGGACCCAAGGAGGAACACACCAAGGCACATCATAGTTACATTAGCCAAGATTAAAATGAAGGAGAGAATTCTAGAAGCAGCAAGAGATAAGGGGACAATCACCTACAATAGAGTTCCCATCTGACTGTCAGCTGATTTCTCAAAAGAGATCTTACAGGCAAGAAGGGGCGGAAAGAAGTATTCCAAGTCATGAAAGGCAAGGACCCACATCCAAGATTGCTCTATTCAGCAAAGCTTTCAATTAGAATGGAAGGGCAGATAAGGTGCTTCTCAGATAAAGTCAAGTCCAAGGAGTTCATCATCACCAAGCCCTTATTATATGAAATGTTAAAGGGACTTATTTATGAAAAAGAAGATAAAAAATATGAACAGTGAAAGGACAGCAAACTCACAGTTATTAACAACCACACCTAAAACAAAAGCAGACTAAACGGACAGCTAAAACAGGAGCAGAGCCACAAAAATAGAGATCACGTGGAGGGTTAGCAACAGGAGAGTGGGAGGAGGAGATGTGGGGAAAAGGTACAGAAAATAAGTAGCATAGACAATGGGGAGAAAATAGACAGGGAGAGGGCAAGAGTAGTGTGGGAAATGTAGAAGCTAAAGAACTTATGACACATGGACATGAGCTACAGGCGGGGATGTGGGTGGGAAGGGGTGTGCAGGGTGGAGTGGAATGAAGGGGGGAAATGGGACAACTGTAATGGCATAATCAATAAAATATATTATTTAAAAAAGTTATGTATGAATTTTCAACTGCACAGGGAGTTGGCACCTCAACTTCTACATTGTTTAAGGGTCAACTATATATTACAGATTACTATTTCCTGCTTATTTCCCTTCCCCCCTCTTCATGTCAGTTTTTAAGGTGGTTATCAAAACTTTTCTTTTCCATAATATATAAAACACATTAAGGATATTAATACTTACCATTTAGATGTAGATTGCTGGCCTGTGAAATGCCATATCCAGACTTGACAAAGAACAATGCATATTACCCAGAGCCCCTGAATTAGTATGATCTAACTAAAGGGTCTTGGGCTCTATTTGCTCTGGGGAAGAGATAAGTACATGAATGGAAACACATAGGCTGGCTGTATTATGTTGGGAAGGGTACAGAAGAAATTATACATATGGAAAAAGAGAATGAGTGTACAAGCATATTCATGTGCTAGGCAGCCAAGGGGTGGAATGCATCAGGCCAGAGTCCTTTCTCCATTGAGAAATTGCCTCTTCCACATTGCATGCTATGTGAATTGGACTGTTTCTTCCCTGTGTCTTCTTGTCCTCTGGTCAGAAGAATGCACATGAACAAATTTGAGTTCCTCCATTAAATGTGGCATATGGACACTGGATAAGAGAAAGTCACTCTCTTTTCTCTAGGATTACAAGGACCAAATAGAGTGACTATTGACACCACACAGAAAACCTATATGAGGATAAAGCCACACAGAGCTAGCAGAGAAGAAGCATAGAGGAGAGGCATAGAGAAAGATAAGAGTTCTGATTTTATTATTGAACCCTCCCTCCTAGATTTATCCAAGCCTGATTCAACCAACCTTGGATTCTATCACTGAATTAAAATTCCCCTTTTGTGCTTATGCAGGTTTGAGCTAGGTTTCTGTTACTTTTACTCAAAGAGGTCTGACTGATAGTATCACTAATACAGCTTCTTAGGAAAACAAATAAATTGGCTGGAAAATCAATGTATGAGACTACATCCTTAGCTTTTTGAGAGTGAAGCCTTCATGAAAGGGTACTGTTTTCATCAGTATTTCCATGAGGGTTCCAAGAATACTTGGTTATGTGCATTCAGGAGCCAATGCCTGTAACTCATAGGCATATTTTACCTTTGTGTGGTTGTATAATCATCTTTATGCACATAACTTCCTAGATCTCCTTGAAATGAAATTAAAATAATTTTCCACAATTGTCTTCCTTGTCAGAAAGTAGGGCCAAGGGCTTGTAGAACTGGTGCTGCAATTTTTGTAAACTGAAGAATGGATGACATCACCCTTCTGGGGATGATTTCGTTTATGCCCTTTCTGGATATAGCTTCAGAAAGCAAACTTGCCCCTGGAGGGAGGGAAATCCACATACAGCTTGATGAGTCTTTGTACACTGAAGGCTTTATAAGCTGATTGGCAGGGTTAAGGGGCCACTGTTTAGAGGGGGACAAATGCTGTTAATAGGCTCTTTGCCAAACAAAATTGTGCGTGAGAATTTTTCTAGTGAGCCCATTCTAGAGCCCTCTTTCATACAGCCTAAACTTCTCTAGTGTGAGCCTCTGGAACTTCCGTACTGGCAATGTGTACCTAAAAGCCGCCTCCACTGCCCTCCCCACCGTTGAAATCTCAGACCCCACTACTCCTAGTAAATTTCACCTCCAAGTACAATGACACTCATGGATGAAGGAGGCACTAGAGAGAAAGACAGTCCTTATTAAAACATAAATTTTTGAATGACATGAGTATTTATTATTTTTTTATGTACTTCCAGCTAAATATTCTGAACTCTTTTCTGGCAGGTTCTTCCATGTATTCCAAATGATTTCTCACCATTAGAAATATTTTACCAAGCAAACACCTGCTTCTATTTCCTGCTTCTGCACTCAGTTGTCCAGTGATTGGAGATTAGTGTTCTGGTTTCTATAGGAGATAAGTTTAGAGACTACACCCAAGGAAATATGAAGTAATGCCTTTTAGCAGAAATGTGAAGTATGTAGCAAGGTCCACAGGCCTTGGGAGAGGACAAAGGAAGCTCTTGCTCATGGAGCTCAGCCTGGAGGAACCAGTTACAGAGGGCTGATCAGAAACACATACATAGTACAATAAAATGAGTGTGTTATAGGTTGAATCATGAATGTCACCTTTCCCCACTTCCTATGTTGAAGTCTTAAGCCCCAGTATCTCAGGATGTGATTGTATTTGAGGACAGGGTCTTTAGAGGGGTAATTAAGTTAAAATAAAAGTTATTAGGGTGAACCTTCATCAAATATGGTGACTGTCATTAAAATACGAGATCAGGACACACACACACGGGAGACTATGTGAGGACACAGGAAGAAAATGTCCATCCACAAGCCAAGAAAAGAGGCCTTACAAGAAACAAACCCTACTGATACCTTGATCTTGGACTTCTAGCTTCAAAACCCATGAGGAAATAAATTTCTGATATTTAGGCCACCCCACCCATGGTACTTCGTAATGACAGCCCAAGCCATTACAAAGCAATGTGGGTGCAACCAAAACTGACTTAAGAGTGATGTTGCTGTGAGAGCTTGTGCTCTGAGTCTTACACCCACAGAATGAAATTGTCTTTTCACCATTCCAGTGTAGCTGGATCTTTTCTGAAGACTTTAGCATACATTTTCTTGCTGTCACGTCATCCAACTATGACTAGGCATGCTTCTTTATATTGATCTTAATAATGTCTTCCCCTTTTGTATCTTTACCTGCTGAATATGTGTAGAAATTTGTCAAGCCTTCTGTTACTTATCCAAGCTACTCATATTTCCTTCTTTAAAGTTCACCATGTAAATCTCTTTCATTAATCTATAAATTTAAATTGCTAATGTCCTACTTGTCTAATGATTCTTTATAACGTGGCATTTGGGGGTATTTATCTTTTCAACTCAGAAGTGAAGAGAGTGATTGTTGAATTCTTGTTTTTGGCTGCATTCTCAGTTCTGCTGAGGCTATGAGCTGGCTTAGGGGGAGTCAATACACAGAGCTCTGTATATGGAGGGGCTTTATACAGAGTTATAGAAATGTCCTTTGTGGTCCCAAATATGTGTCAGAGCCCAATTCATGTCTTTAGGTCAATACAAAAGACAAAAAGGGCCTGGGGATGAAAATAATTCCATGGGTTAGTGTCTCCATGGAGACCAGGAAATGCATAATCTCTATGGAGACCCTCAAAATCTCTCCTTCTTAAATTACAGTAGTATATGATCTTTTGTAAATGTAAGTTGAAGGCAGAGGAAAAGTGACAAGAGGAAGAGAATGAAAGGATAACCTCCTTCTTTCCTTAGTAGAAATATATATAGCCTTTGTGACTCTAAATTTAATCAATTATGTTATTGTAAGATTCTTAAGTAAGGATTCTGGGAGGATAGGGTAAGAGGCATCTGAGAATCTAGTATTTATATGTCTAACATTGTACCAAATGTCTGACATGTAGTTGGCTTTCAAAAACTGTGCTAGTGCTTGAATGAATGTAATGAACATTTGGGGCTCAGGCCCTGTCTATAATCTCTGCTCTGCTAAAACAAAGGGAGAGGACCACTGTCCTAGGGATACTGGGTAATGTCTGTATATGACTGAGTGGAACACTAACTTCTATTTTGCTTCTCTTTCAAGGAGGTATTCAATAGTACAGACATAGTAAAAGGAGGAAATGAAGTTCAGTTGCTGTGAGGAGATAAGCAGGGTATAGGGAAATAGACGAACTAATGAGTGCAAGTCAATGTCCAGATAGATTATATCCTACTGTAACCCACATATTCTTAACCTCACTAGCTTCCAGATACAAAAAGGGAGTTGGATTACTTTTTATATCTAGATTATTATGATCTGATGCCCACTGCAGCTTATTTGATGGAAATTAGCCCACTGCAAAAATAGGCCCCAGTGTTTCTTTCGAGTTTCCTACATTAATGCCTCAGATCAGTATCCAAACATTTCTATTTGTCCTATTTTTTCCTCCTTATCATGCTGCCATGTTATTGCCCTGACTACTGACCCTAAGGAGAGACATTTTATAATGATAGTTTCTACTGGCTGACTACTGCTGACAAAATCATCTTTACTTCCAGAGATAGCCACTGCTAAATCTTGGTTTATATAATTTCAGGTTTTTCTGTTTATACATATATACATAAAATTACACATATATGAAAATGATATATATTTAAATATAACTTCATATACATGAAGTAGCTTGAGATCAGATTATATTGTTTTGTACCCTGAATTTTTTTCTTAATGATATAAAATGAAAACATTTTTCCATAATACTAAATATTGAAATACATCATTTTAAATGACTATATGGCATTCGCTGTATGAATATACCATCATTTACTCAACAATCTTCGTTAGCGTTTTAATCTATTCCCAGTTTTTCCACAATTATAAATATCACTGCACTGCATCTTTTTATATACATTCTTATGCACTTTTTGGTTGTTTCTTTAGCACATGTTACTGCAAGAATTCCTGGGTTGAATATTACGAACATTTTAAATATTTATACTCTTGCTTGTTTTGCTATTCATCTCCTATGTATCCATTTTTTAGGTACCCAAAATTTACACAAAGATGATAAACTAGGTAGCAGGGTTCATGCTTTGCCAGTCTTCACAGTACTTGGGGCTGGCATGGCTTTAGTGAAGTTAGTGTAGTACCAAATGACAACCATGAAGGTATATGAAGGTGTCCTGGAGAACCCTGAGGAAAAATTCGCATATTTCTCATGGGAAAGCAGGTATTAAGCTTTAGCATCCATGCCTTGTGTGATCCAGAGCACAGTAGGGAACTGAAATTCTGAGTACAATAATCTCAGAAAATAAAGTCCCTAACTCAGTGGAGGACTTTTTAGTTTCCTCCAATAGCCTGTAAACTCTTTGGGGCTCACTTTTTGCATGTTCACCCTCCCACAACAATGATACAACATGGACCCTCATGGCATCAAGGAGGTATCAGCGTCCCAATAATTTGAGGTACAGATAACTTCACTGGCTACCACTCTGTGGTTCTAAATAAAATACTTTCTGGAGGCAGCACTGTCTCATTCCATCTTATTCTTTCCTCTGTAGTTGCAAAACAGAGGAGTGAAATGTGGAGACAGTACTGCTGCCCGTAGTGGGGCCTGGTAAGCAGTGGAGAGAGGGAGAGGGCTGGGGAAAGCCTAGACTGGCTTCCTACCATTGTCCTTTCTCCTCGCCCCTCCCTCCGTTTCCCCTTCTCCTGGTGGACTCTCCCGCTTCACACCAGAGCGCAGAGCAGGTGGAGTTAGCCCCTCACTTACTCCTTGGCTAGGTTTACGGCGCCTAGCACGCCAAGCGGGGCTATTTTCAAGTGGCAAAAACACCGGGTATTAACAGCTCTCGGTCTCTCCCCTCTGTTTCCTCTTTGGGTTGGTAGGAAACTTCACTGAGACACTGAAGAAGCTCCGCCCAGGTAGTTCTGAACCGGCCCTAGCCTAAAGCCCCGCTGGGCATTCTTCCTCCAAAAGTCTCCCGGCCCCAGACTGCCCTCGGGAAGGTCGCCCAGACCCCGTTTTCCGGCGGGTAAATAGGGAAGCGTGGGCTTGCTCGGAGGAGAGGAGGAAGACCGTAGAGTAAGAGTTGATGCTAACCGCTCCCCTCTCACCAGACTCCCTAAGTTCCCAACCGGGCCCGGACAGGGTACCCACTTCTCTACGCAGAGAGCTACACCCAGTTGAAGCCCGCTCCTCGCACCCAAGACCTTCCTCCTCCCCGCTCCGCCAACTGGGGACGAGGGGCAGCTCGCTAGCGGCGCCGAGATTCCCCACGAGCTCCGGCAGAAAGCAACGCAGGCTGCGCAAGGCCGCTGCGGCCTACTGCGCTCTGCGGCCGCGAGCCTCCTCCCCCTCCCGGAAGCGCGGGGCGGGGTCCCGGCCTGGCTGCGGAGGCGGGCGCGGGGTCCGGGCGGAGGCGGGACGCGCTGGGCGGTAGCGGGTTTCGCGGTCTGTACGCTCCCACTCCGGCTCCAGTGCCGCCGGGCTCCGACCAGCAGCAGTTGTAGTGCCGGCGCTGCTCCCGCGCCCCTCGCCCCTTGTAGCTGCTCCTCGGCGCTGTGCATGGAGAAGCCGTCCACCACTTGCCGCTGAGCCACCGTTTGACCCAGGACCCGCGAGGGCTGGGGTGACTTAGGGCTCCGGCCGGCTCTGCCGAAGCCGGACTACGGCTTGGCCAGCTACCCCCCGCCGCACTAGGGTTGCGTGTGGCTCGCGGTCCTCGTCACCAGCGTAAATCGGCGCAGCCCGGCCGTCCCGTCTCAGGAAGTGGCCGTCCTGACCGCCATGGCTCACTCTCCGGTGCAGTCGGGCCTGCCTGGCATGCAGGTAGGCAGGAGCCGGGTCGCCGAGGGGTGGGAGGGAGGGATGCGCCGGCCTGGGCGGAAGCGGGGAACTTGGGGGTGTAAACATGGTCCCCCCCACGCTGCCCCTCCCGGGGTCGCGCCGGCCTTGCGCCACTCTCCCAGCCCCCCAGGGCGTCCTTGCCGGGTGTGGTGACCGGCTCTTGGGGCTGGGAGTGGGGGCAGCAGGCCCCTGAGGCCGCGGCCTGGAAGCGGCCTTTGCTGGCCTGGAGTGGCGGTGGTCAAGGGAGGATGTAGGGTGTCGGCCTCCTCGCCCTCACCGCTACCCTCTTTCCCCAGTGCCTCTACGCTGCAGGCCCAGCGCCGGCCCCAGCCCGGAGGGAGAAGTGATGTGGGGAAATGCCCTTGGAGGCCCCTGTGCGATCTCTGGGCCTTGCGTGCGGGAGGGGGTGAGGTGGGGTGGCGGAGGCCCCTGTCCTCCTTCTGAGGAGCGGGCAGCGAAGTTAAGAGGCGGGAGGGGAGCGGGGTGTGCGTCGGCACTGGTCCTGAACCGGGCGGAGCGGAGAAGGTTGGGTAGAGTGGAGGAAGGTGTAACTGCTAGCTTCACTTCCCGCATGTTGGTTCCGTGCGTTTCC